>RJWM01004758.1:0-58606 GCA_004363535.1 Dasyprocta punctata
ACAGGCTGTCCCCAGAGAGAAATGTCCCCTGGTTTAGCATTATGTATACTAGGCCATTTTACTCACCATATGTTCAGTTAACAGGCTCATTTACCCTCACATCATCTCACTCCCCTTCTCTAAAGAGAAAAGGTGCTATTTTGGCTTTACCTGCCATTTCTTTTCATCGTGTATCAATTTGTTTTTAAAAGTCAGGTGAATAAAACTGTTATTTAGTCAGTTCCAAATGAATCCCAGCACTTATTTTAGATGAGAAAAGAATTCCACTTAAATTACCAAGAATGTCATATTTTTATATGCTCTTCAACCTAAAAAATTATCTAAAGAAATATTTAAAGTAGTATAGAAATATCTATGCATAATATTTTCATAATATTTATACATAATAATTTTCATGACTGAAAAAAATGTGAATATCTAACAATAAGTAACTAGGTACATTATAGTACCTGCATTAAATGAAATAGTGTCTGGACATTAAAAAAACATTTAAAGATTTCAAATTCTGACCAGATGAAATAATATAGAGCACATTTACCCAAGTATTTTAAACAACTGAAAACATGGATAAATATATGAGGAAAAATGTTCAGACACGAGACAACAGACAGAACAGGACCATGATCCCTGAGAGATGGAAAACAAACAAGTTGAATGCTACATTTGAAACAGTGCACTACTTAGAAATAGTTTCCAGTCAATAAGACAATACCTGCACATAAATAGAAAAATATGAACAAAGGCATGATAGAATCCAGACTGTAGCAATATGTGCAGAATGGGCATCAATGATAGAAGTAGCAGAAAAAGATACTAAAACAATTCATAGGAAAAACAACTCTACATGTATAAAAAAAGTAGAGGAAAAAATGACTATGATGAAAAGAGAGATGGAATATATATTTTAAAAATTATACTTCTAGAGATAAAAAATTGAGGAAGAAAATTTGTGGAATGAGATCAACAGAAAATTAGCTATTAGAGAAGACACTCGAAGATATAACAATATAAGCCACACAAAATGAAAGATCACAGGAAAAAAACACTGAAAAACCTGTGGGAAGATCCTTAATAAACTGACCAAACATACAAATGATTAGCGATCCAGAAGGAACAAAAGTAGAGACATAAAGAAGGATAAAAATAGAAAACAATTTGAAAATATACTGGATAAAAAATTTTTCAGTTCAGGTGAAATTTGTAAGTCCACCTTAACAAACTCAATGATCTCAAGTAGGATAAATAAAGAAAACTATGCAAATCTTACCATACGCAAATTGCTGAAATGATCATTTTCATTGATGCAGAAGAACTGACTAACCTCAGCACATTTATAGTAACTCTCAGAGAACTACAAGTACAAAGAAACTTCGACCTTGAAAGAACATGTATGGAAACTTTATTATCGATATAATATTTAATGGTGGAGGTAGAAGAAGATAGAATGATCAATCTCAGCACTTTAACTCAACATTATCTTGGAGACACTAGCAAGTTAAGGCAATAAAAACATAGGCAGAGGATACATGGTCTATGAAGAAAAATCCTAAGGAATTGAGATGGTTCATCTTGATAGCAAACTTGATTGTCCTCTCGGGTGGTTAATAAAGCATATATCTGCATGTGTCTTGGGGGATCATGGAGACATGGCTTTGGGATCTATATCTTATCCCTGGCCCCTTTCTCTCTACTCTTCTGCTCTATGCACCCTGTCTGCAAAGAGTTCAATCATGGCCTTCTGTCATGATGTTTCTGCCTTGGAACCAGCCACCCATGGACAGAACCTCTGAAACTCTGAGCTAAAATAATCTCTTCTTTAAACTGCAGGTGTCTGATATTTTTCCCAGCAAAATAAAGCTGATACAGGAATCTACAGAAAGGCCATCAGTACTGGAAAGTAACCTAAGCAAATTCATTGGATATAAGCTTGACACACCAATATCAACTCTATTTCTATATTTCTAGTAACAAATATTTGGACAGTGAAATTACAAAAGCCATTTATAACAGCATTCATAAATATGAAATATTTTGGATTAAATGTAACCACCAATAATGTACAAGGCCCATGTGTCAAAACTACAAAGTGTTAATGAAAGAAAACTTTAAATACCTGCATAATTGTAGAAATATGCCATATTCTCGGACTAGAAGAGCCAGTATTGTTCTGATGTGAGTTCTTCTCAAATTGATCTATATATCCAGTTCAGTTACAATCAAAATTGTAGCAATTTTTCTTGTTTAAATTGATAATTTCCAAATTCAATATTTATGGGAACATGCAAAGAACTACAAGTAACAAAAACAATTTTGAAAAAGGCCAAATTACCAAAACCAGATTCATGCCAGATTTTCCAATAAGAATTTAATGAAAGAATTTTTTTTTACAAATGATTAGAAGAGTTTTTAAAAAAAGAAGCTAAAGGTGAGGCACCCTTAGGATTAATATCACACCAAAGTACAATCATACCTGAACAGGAACAAAGACAGGAAGCAATGTTACTAGGGTCAGGAGTTAGAGCCGCTTGTGAAAGCTGGAGTCATATTTGATCTGTCCAATACACTTGAGAGTCGTGGGGAGAGTGCAAATCCTGAGAACTCATTCACAGAAAATATGTGGTGTGATCAAACTCTTTCCTGTCACATCATGAAAAAGACATACAGTCAAGCATCATATAACCAATGATACCCAAACCACTGAAAGAGTGAGTGGGACATTCCTAAGGGTAACAAAAACATGGATAGACTAGCAAGTGAGCTAATGAATACTAAATTTCCAGACTCTTGCTTGCACGAGCTCCTTTCAAGAATTCTGGAAGGGTGCAGAAAATACATTCACAGGGTCATATATTTTTGTTTTACTTGGGAAAAGAAAACCTTTTAAATGTGATTAAAACTTTTACATATTTCCACTCCAATCATTCCATGAAATTTACCTGTTTGATACACTCTGTGGTGTTTCCGGAATCTGGCTAAAAGAAAGCTGAATAGGGATATATCTAGTTTTACTTTATGGAGATAGGTGAATGCTCACAGTCACTATTATGTTTAATTTATTACCAGGTATCCCACTTCAGGAATGGCTCCCATAAAATCACACCTCAGTATGGTGATTCCTTGTGACGTGAAAGCACGGTACCCACATTAGCAACATAAAATTGAGAATGACCTCCAGTAGTCTGTGCTACAAGTAAGAGATTAATGGAGGTGAAACAAAGCTCAAAGTATATTGATCAAGTAACAGGTCGGGAAAACACTACTAAACGTATGTGAAAACATGTGACACTACTAGCACAGTGTTTTGGTTACAAAATAGAAATTATTCCCACTGTATAATAATACAATTTAATGCAATTATAAGCCCAGCATATCTCTTATATTTTTAACGAAAATGTGCTTCATAGAATATGCAGGAATTCATACATTTGAAGGGCACAAATCTAGAGCAGTATGACAAATAACAAATATGACTATGTGATAGGGATGATGTTTATGCATCTAATTGGTCAATAATAGAAAAAAATTTCTATTATTTTTATGAAAGAAACATTGTATTCCCTGTATTTAAAATGATCCTACATAACATTTGTCATAAAAGAAGCACTCAAACTTAAGACAAAGAAAGGAAGAAAAGATGTTAGTCATTGATTTAAAAATCACGTTATTCATATTTTCCTGGATTTGGTGATATTTGTCAAATTTTAAATTTTTTAGTCTGGCAATGCTTTTTCTCCTAATTACCATTTACTATTGTATGTAATGTTTTATTTGTTTTATACTCTTGTTCTTAATAAAGACCTTCAAAAATTCTACCAGCTTCATGTTCCACAAAACCTGGGTCCTGCCCAAACAGAAACTTTAGGGTCTATGTAAAATAATGCCTCATTGTACACCACTGAAATGCAAAGTACGTTAGGAGATAATTAAACTTATTAATACAACATTCTGTGTGCTTCCTTCCAACATATTAGTTCTGAATTATCAATGAGATCTTTGATGAGAAAGCACTCTAAAAAGTAATAAGTGCCATATCAGTGCAAAGTACCGTCTTTATTATCCTTTTAAATACAAGCATCTGGAATTCTCAACATTTGTTTGATAACTGTTTAGTGATATTCCACTAAGTGCAGGGCACTCCTGAGACTGGAGAGGGAATAAACATGAAATACATTCAACCTTTCCCTAAGGGAGTTCCCAGTCACCAGCACAGGGATATGCACTAAACATGAAACCGAGGGATAAACTCTCTTAGTGAATTCCAAGGACCTTTTTTTTTTTTATTACGACCCACATTTTAAAGAGGAACTCATGATTCAACACACACAGACACACACACACACACACACACACGCACTCATGCATGCACACACACAATGATACAGAAGTTTCACAAAAGACAATACATTACAATGTGGTATACTATCTCAAAGCTTTCTCTCCCATTCTACTTTATATTTTAAAAATCAGCTGTCAGCTAGGCGTGGTGGTGCACGCCTTTAATCCCAGCACTTGGGAGGCTGAGGTAGGAGGAGTGTTGTGAGTTTAAGGCTGGTTTGGGCTACAACACAAGCGGAAGGCCGGCCTAGGCTACACAGTGCGACCCTGCCTCAAAAAACCAGAGCTGGGAGTTTGGCTCAGTGGCTTAAGCGCCTGTCTGGCAGGCGCAAGGCTGTGAGTTTGAACCCTGGTGCCACAAAATAAATAAATAAATAAAAATAAAAAGCTGGCTGTCATCCTTTAAATAAATCAATTTTGCCTCCTCCTTGTGGATCAGAAAGTACTATTCAAAAATCACTGTTCTTTGTCATTATTTTGTCCTAGAGGGTAGAGGTTTAACCTATTAATACAACTTGAATAAAGATATGTACCAGTGCTAATACAATTTTACCTCTATTGGGTGAAAAAACTTCATCAAAATCCAAAAAGAGGCCTGTCCTAACTAGTCATATATATTTGTTTAGGCCCAAGACATCAGCAATCCTTCTCTATACTTATATACACACATGTGTGAGGGCGCGCACATGCTCTCACACGCCTTCACACCATGGGTCTATATGTTAAATTTGATTGCTTTGCGCAGTGACAACTGCAGTGAAAGCTCCCTACAGGGACTCACAGGAGTCTGAGTGAAGGGGTTATTTTAGTGGTTTTTTACCATCCGAGAATTGCATTGAGCCACAAGAGCTTTCTGACAGGACTTGGCAAGCTTTGCATTACAGTCAAGATTGTTTATTCTGTTGGCAAATTTGTCATAAAAGGGTTTGGCTCTTTTCTAAAGTATTGTGAGTGTGCGTACATTTATAGATATTCTACATGATACGCAGATGTGGATGGATATATAGATATTTTCATAAATCTCTATTGGCTACATTTGTACCTGAGCTTTTACATATCTGCCATTATAATTATAAGTAATATTTACTCAGAAGGTGCATCATGTTGGTGGAATAGTGCTGCAGTCCTACCTCTTCACCACAGCACTTACACATATTTCAAATGTACTTTCCAACATCAACACTACATGTCTCAGAAGATGATCTACAATAGGAAAAGTCATATACATTTTAGAAGAAAATACATTTTAAAATACAAGATGATTTATAACTTTCTATTCCAATTGATGAACAAAAGGTTTGTTCAGTTCATTTCTCTCTTTTCATGTGAAGGAGAAATAATAGCATTGATCTTCTTCATGTTTGCTACCTTTGGCCATTTCAAGATGAGGTAAAAATCAGGCTGGAGTAAGGATATTACCCAGCAACCTTAGGGCATTCAGGATGTGCTCCTGGTGCAATCCTGGAGTCACACCCGGTGAATAAAATAAGTTGCACTTCAGCACCCTGCTGGCTTAACCATGTTGCGGTGGCATGTACACTAACTACAGAGACATTCAGCAAGATCAGAATTGCAGGATGGAGGGGAAGAAGAGGTGAAGGGGTGGCAAAAGCCAGAATTACAAATACAATTGTCAGGAAATGTGCCTGGTTTTTGCTTTTAAATCAATTCATGCTTTACATCTACTGGCTGGTCCAGTACAAAACTTAGGTCACTAATGATTTACTTGTTCTTCAAATTAATAAAAACAAAAAATTAATAGCTACCATTCTCAATCTCCAAAATCTCCATTTTTTAGTTCATCTCCTAGATTCATCTTTGCTGTAACTCATCTTTTCCATAAATTCCAATATTTGTGTCCTGTTCTTTCTAATATGACTTTCAGGCCTTCTAAATCTGGTAAGTGCTATCTCCTCTCACTGTGATGCCATGCCTCCCTTTCCAAACAGACAACTCTCAAGATAATTCTACTTTTGTGAAACATTCTCTGACCAATTCAATTATAGTGAATCACTTTCGTTTCCCTGATTGGGTCCCCTGTGGTCTTTTGGTCTTTCTCTTCTTTCTCCTCTACAGACTACACATCCTTGAAAGGTGAACCTGTGTCATGTTCATAGTCTATCCTCAGTGAGTCTTACAGAAACTGGTCCTGGGGTATTGATAGATTAATCAATTTATTGATCCACCAATCAATCTGACTGCTCTGGTTCTTCTGGGTTCTCAATTATTCTTGGGTTCCTATTTTATTCTAAAGCATTTTATCTATATGATCTAAATTTTTTCAAAATATATTTATTAGAAACTCATTAGGGCAGTTTGTATTTATTTCAAAGTCTATCTGCTTGACCAAAGATATAAACAAGCATCATGACTAGATTTCACTAGAAAATTATCAATGGCAGATGATGCCATTCTCTTGAATATAGCTATATTGCACTGTTTCTTTTCAGTATCAGAGGCAAGTTATTTTAAAAGTTTTTGCAGGGGCTGGGGATTTAACTCAGTGGTGTAAGTGCTTGCCTGGCAAGTGCAAGGTTGTGAGTTCGATCCCTGGTACCAAAAGTAAATAAATAAATAAATAAATGTTATTGCCATCACCATTACTCTTATTTCTGACTGTAAGACTTCATTAGTGGAACATAAAATCTAACTAGATCCAAGTCAATAATAAAATCAGGATACCAATTTATTGTTGTTTCTCTAAAACTGGAGAAGCTTTCCTTTGTGAGGTGTACATCTGTTTGATGATATAAATTTTTAATTGTTAATAGTCCCCAAGTTGCATCATTTCGGTAAGTACCCATTTATTGAGAAGAGGAACTACTTATTCCCAAGTGCCAGTTCTTGGCAGTTTTTTTTTTTTTTGATCTATCATACCTGGAAGAAGAGAAAGTGTTTTACACTTATCATTCTTATTGTTTTTTTTTTTCAAAAGGCATTTAAAACTATTTCATGTATAGTGAAACTCAATTATAACTTCTTTTCTCTTGCTTGGAATTCAGAAACAAAATTTTTCCTATTTTATATGAAGATCTAAACATATCAAGGTACTCATGAAGCATGATCCCTGAATACAAGGAGATTTCATAAAGGGACTTCATTTATTCTTTCAACTCAGTGACAGAACTTTACAGAAAAGAGTTCAGAAACCATGGCTTACCTTAAGAAAAATGGAATATGGCAGACTTATCTATATCCATGGAAGGGAAAAAGTGCTACATGGTAGCATTCCAGAAATTTTAGGCCCCATTTAGGAATTTTTCCATTCAGTTTTCCATAGCATAACTCAATCTACATTTCCTATACAAATTCTGAACCCACAACTGTCCTAAAGGGCCAGTCCTTTCACACAATTTTTACTTATACCTTTATTCTTCAACTACAGTGACTCACAATATGACTACAGGGTGAGCAATTTTAATAAAATTTCTTTTTTTATTTAAGAGAAGAAAGACAAAAAACAAAAGAGACAAACAAACGACTAGAGCAAATCCACAACAGTAGCATTATAGGTTTACAAAACAGGATGATAGAAACTTAATAATGGTTGCAATATTGTGTATCATTATCTTCAAAATGTTTGTTTACATTAACAGATACAGACATGTAAAATTGATCTAATCATATAAGTATTAACCTTTCTCAATAACTAATACATTCAGCAGTATGTTCGTTTTTGTTATCTTACATACACATATATACAGATTTATGTATTTTTCCTTTTCCCTTCCCTCTTTCCCCCTTTTCCCTTCCTAATTACTTTTGCTCTTTGAGCAGTTTTTACCCTTACATAGTATTTATTGTAGATTTTGGATCATATATACTTTTTCAGTTTCTTACACTAGGGAGACAATACAGTATTTATACATGTGGGTTTGATTTATCTCATTTATGAGTATGGTCTCAAGTCGTGTCTATTTACTTATAAAAGTCTCAGTGCAATGTTTCTTGATAGCTGAGTAGTAGTACTCCATTGTATAAAAATACCACATCTTTTTATCCATTCCTTGATTGATGGGCACTTGGGCTGTTTCCAAGATCTGGCTATTACAAATTGGGCTGCTATAAACATGGGTGCACAAATATCACTGTGGTATGATGTTTTCAATTCTTCTGGGAAAATGTCCAGAAGTGGGATAGCTGCATTGAATGGAATCTCTAAGCCTAGCTTCTTGAGGAATAAAATTTCTTATACTAGAACTCCCTAATTTTTTACATTTTCTGCCTCTTTAGAAGAGCTCCTACTATCCTCTTTCTAATTATTCAGTTTATCCTCCTAATATTCTCTCAATTTAATCAGCATTTTTAAAGAGTATATCTTGCATCTCAAACTATACCTGGAAATGATTTACTGACTGTGTGGACCATAGTTCCAGCTTATCGTCGTAAAGCCCTCACATGACCACTACTGCTGCCCCAGAGAATGATGCCAACTATTAGGCAGAGAACATTTCAACCATCTCAGCAAGATATGAGTACATGTACTGAAGTGGTGGCTGTGGAAATGAAACATTCACATTTGAGAATCATTTAAGGATCAAAATCAAAATAATTTGGTAACTATTAAGAGTGATGAAAAGGGAGAAGTTTGGTAAGCAGAAATGGAAATCAGACTACTTTTCTAGTTACTGTCTACTGCAGTTTTTAAGAAGGCATGGGAGAATTTTATGTTTCCTGAAAAATTTTGTGCTTATGTTAGCTGCAAAACAGTTTTTTAAAAAAGCAAATATTCTTATATTAGACCACTTTTGACCTATAAAAATTGCAATTTTATTTGATTCAATTTAAAATTAAAAGGAATCATTCCTATCATTGACCTTCTCATTAGCATATTCACAATTTTTCATTTCCAATATTCTTCCCGGGTTTTTGTGTATAGAGAAAAATGCACAGTGGTAAGTAGTACAAGCCTCCTTAGGTCTCTAAACTACCAGAACATCTACAGATGCTTTCTTTTTAATAATAATAATGTTAGATAAGTGCACTTTCACAAAGATTATAGCATATTATCCTCACAGTAATATCCCCAGGGAAGATATTATCCTCATCATACATATGGAAACAAGCTCAAAGAGGTTAAACAGCTTGTGTGATGACAAGTGGAAAATAATGACCTCTGCGTACTCTCACTGTTCTTTCCACTTTATGTGGACTGCCCATCTACGAACAGAAAAGAGGTTCTTATGTCTGTTGCCCACCAGCGCTCACCAAATTAGCAGAGAAAATAAAGCAAGGTCAACTTTTACTCCCTAAATTGTGATTATATCAAAATTGTGATTATCGTACACTGGTTTGAAAGCATATAGCAGCATAAAAGCTATTAAAATTATCATTTCCCTTTTCAAAGTAATTATATCTGTGGACCTTGTATTACATCCTCTAGAATGTCAGTGTTGAAAAAGTCCTTGGACAAACTCACAGCAAGGGAACTTTTCTTGTTCTTCTGCCCAAATTTGTCTTTCCTGGCATTCTCTGCTTTTGCCTCACGACTGTGTTGTCAGGAGAACATGCCCAGAGCATTTTCTTTGTTTCATGGAGGAGGCCTGCAGAAGGGTTGAGATTTTAATTTGAAAAATAAACAAATGCCCTTGAAAAAGGATGAATGAATGTATTCCCCTAGGCCTGTTTCATTAATACGAGCTTCAAGAAATACAGAGTTCAATAGTGGGACTCAAGGTTAGAGGCAGAAGGCCACGCACACTTGAAGAAACCTTAAAAAATAAGGGAGGAAAATGTGGTTTATTAGTTATACTAGTTACAGAATGAACAGCATATTGTATGTGCTGTGTTAGAGGTATGTTATGAATAACAAAAGCCCTGGAGCATTTACATATTTGTTTTCAGCAATCCTGGCAGTTGGATTTCACCATTCTATGCCTCTTTGCCAGAATCACTAAACACTGGTACATATGGCATCTGAAGTACCATATGCCATTGAAAATGTTAGCTGATGCCTATACTTCTATATTATATTTTTACTTCAGATTTTTGCAGTTTGAACAAAGAATAGTAGAAAAAACAAAATATTGGACAAGCAGTAAACAGTAAAGTGAAAAAAATGCCTTCAGAGAAAGCAAATAAAGGAAATGAATCTACCATGAGTTAACATGGCTATATGGTAATGAATCAGATTTGAGAAGTAATTGTTTTGCATGAGCAAATTTACATAGCCTTTCATTCTTTTATTCTGGAGCTAAGGGCTGCAACATGAAAAGTGAGAGTTGACATAATTTTCTTACCTTATTCTTTCTGATATTTCTTGCTAAAATCGTAACAAGATTGAAATTAACTAGCAAGAAAGCTTCAGTGAGTAGTATTCAAAATGCAGGTTAAAACAGAAAAATTCAAGTACCAGAAATTAACAGTATCTAGAGGGTTTTTTTATTTTTGTTTTTATTCTTATAAACAAGAAGACTAAAATTAAAATTGACATAGTTGAATAGTTAGCTTTCTCAAAACAAAGGAACAAACAAAACTCCAAAACCAATCTTTTGCCAGTAAAAACATCAAAATAACTAGATAATTCTGGTATGTAACAGGTCATTCCCATTGGGAATGACGTGGTAAATATATTGATTCCAGAGGGAAAAGCCTGACTTTTTCTTATTTTTCAAATGCAGTTTAATTTTTTGAGTAATGTCAAGACTGGATACAAACTGTTTATGCTGAATTTTGGGTGATGGTCTGGAATAGACAAGCAATTCAAAATTGTGGACACCTATGTGTTAGATAACTAACTTAGTGGTTGAATGTGAGTTTAGTGGCATTGGAAGGAAGTGACAAAAGCCATGTTCATGTAAAGTATGTAAGTTGTAACATTTCAGCTTAAAATAATTTAAACATGTTAATAGTTTAAAGTATAGTTGTGGAGTACTTTACAGTTTAGAAAGTAAGTTTATATTTTCTCTTATGTAAATAATTCTGTAAGTTGGATTAGTGATTTTTCTTTTTACAGATAACAAAATCTACTCAGAAAAACTGCACTCTTAAACCTGTCCTAACTATAGACCAGAATTGCACTCCATTGCTGAAGTAATCCCTTTACAAATTGCAAAGAGATTAAAAAGAAGTTACCTTTTTCAGAGGAATTGTATACTATCAATAGATTCAAAATTTTGTAAAACATGAAAGTTTAAGCTTTTCTTAAGAGTTTGCTATTCATTGGAGTTATGGAGAAGCCTGTAAATGTGGGGCTATATTTTCCATGTTCCAATCACTCCAGAAATAAGAACCCCAGCCTCCCAAATGTAATGTCTATCCATACTACCTTTAAAAGTAGTGTTTTCCTTTCTTTCAGAGATCTAAATCAAAAAGAATAACAAAGTGGCTCTATTTACTTCCAATGGTTACCATTAAGAAATGACTGTAAACTTTCTAGATCAACACAACAGAAATTAGTATCTCATCGTTCTGAATACCAAATGTCCAAGATCAAGGTGCCTGTCTGAAGTTCTAGGGGAGGATCCTTCTTGCCTTCTCCATTGTGACTCCAAATATTCCTTCAGTTATAGATGCATAACTCCAGTCCTTGCCTTTCTGTTTCCATGACCTTCCTTCATCTTCCTATTTATCACTCTTCTGTGTGCCTTTTGTAATGCAATGCATGTTGATCTCATCCTGAGATCCCTAACTAAATTGCATCAACCAAGACCCTTTCTTAAAACAGGGTCACATTCTCAGGCTCTGTGTAATACCTCATTTGAGGGTGACACAATTCAACCTTCGCATTCTGCCACCCCATTCACATCTGTCCCACATGTGAAATATATTCAGATAATCCCAACATCTACCAAACTTTCCACCTGTTATCAATGTTAGCTACAAAACTTTTATACAAATATCATTACTTTAAAAGTCCTAAAATTATTATCTAAATCATGTGTTAGTCACTTTCTCATTACTGGGGCACAATACTCAACATTCACAATTTAAGGAAGGAGAGTTTACTTTGGCTCATTTCACAACTTTCATTTCCTGCTCTGCAGGCTTAAACACAGAAATGGCTTGGTGGAAAGACTCCCCAGCAACAGAAAGGTGCTTATATCATGGCAGACAGGAAGTAGAAAGCTAAGGGTGCAGCCAGGAAAGGAGATACACCCTATCAGGTCATGTCCCCAGGGACCCGCCTCTCCTGACAAGGCCACACCTCCTAACAGCAAGTCAGTTATAGTACCCCCAAGGATCCAATCCTTTTCTGTCTCACTTGAAATAACTGCACTTTGGAATCATTATTCCTTTATCTTAAAAGAATTGTACCAACAGTTTCTGGCCTGTGTAATATTGGCAACCCAATCTCTTTCTGCCATTTTTTTCCTTCTCTCTTCTTTTCAGTTCAAGCCAGCCTATGAGTGCATGAGGCCTCTAGGAGACATCTAGAGATAAGCCATAATTTGGGTTTGGGTTCGACTTTAGATGGGATACATTCTGGAACAAATTGCTCTCCAATGTAGACATGTAGAATAAGAAAACAAATTTTCTGCTTCCAAAAACAATGGTAACACAGGCATGTACGTTAGATGTAGAGAACATAGATATTCCCGTTCCAAAAGGGAAAACTGAAAGGGATTAGAGGGGTCACTGAGTTCCAAGTAAGTCTGAGATACATGAAGGAAAACCCCACTAGTTTTCAAAGCCTATGAATAATACTCTATGCCATCTGAGACTTCGGCAGCTGTGTAGGCCTCTGCCCCACTTGTAATAGCTGCACTTCAGAATCATTATTCCTTTGTTTTAGAAGAATTGTACCTACAGTTTCTGGCCTGTGTAAGCTGGAAACCCAATCTTTTCTGTCATTTTCTTCACTTTCTCTCCCTTTCAGACTAAACCAGCAGTGTTCCAGGTGATAAAAGTTATCAAAAACCTGTGTCTTCCATCTATGTCACAAGGGATAGTGACATCAGACTAGCCCCCTGCAGCTCTTGCACAGATCACCACATCGCTGGTATGTTCTGAGATCGTTGAGTGAATATATAAGTCACGTGATTAATTGTTCAAAAAAAACTTTATCTAGCTGTACCACTGGGCTTGTCTCCATAGAACACTTTCCCAACAGTAAGTTTCTTCCTCATTTTAGCCTGCTTTACAATCTGGATAGGCCATGAACCTCCCCAAGTAAATTCCAAGATTTACTTGGAAATCTCTTCAGCTACATATGCAATTATAACATTTAGAATTTCTGCTTTCCCCGCTATGGTAGAACATAATTCAGCCAAGTTTCTGCTGCTAAATAACAATTCCTCGGTTATATATAAAATTCCTTCAGATTCCAATAACATGTTCCTCATTTCCTTCTCAGTTCTTACCAGCATTGCCTTGAACATTCCTATTTCTACTCATAATGTCTTCAAGGCAACTGAATTTTTTTTTGTATTATGTGTTCAAATTTGTTGCAGCCTCTACCTCTTAACCAAATGTTACATAAATGAGTCAGAGATGGCCTCTATATATTGGCCCCCGGGTTGTTTACTTCTTCACAGAAGGCTAAGACCCATTAACTAAAAAGCCTGCCAGAACCAAACTCAAATGTTCACACATCTAGTTGTTTTAAACATACTACAAATAAGCAGATTTTTAGCTATTTAGAGCCTGCCTGCTTTGCATTCCCCCATGAAACTGCATACAACATCTGCTAGCCATAGATAAGATAAACTCCAAATATGGGAAGATCTCAGATTGCTGCTGCCTTCAAGAACCCTGGACCTAGAGAATCCCCATAGGGCTGCTGAGGGATGTTTCCTAGAGCCTAGACATGCAAGTCTCCTTACCTAAACCCTCCCCTTGCTCCCATCTCCCAAGTCCTCTGGATAGTGTTATGCTGTGAGAAGTCCCCTGTAATGTGCAAATCTGGCCTAATAAAGGATACATGTGCTACTGCCAGCTCATTGCCATATCCCTTCCTTGATCAGTCTCTGAATATCTCCACCTCCCCTGTTTTTAGATACTGGCTGCAACAGGCTTCCACTTTCCCAAGCTATGGTTTTATGTTTTTAAGGAAACTTAAGTCATTTGTAGGAAAATAATGCACCTGGAGACCATAATGTTAAGTGAAATCAATCAGACACACAGGCTTAAACATCACATTGTTTCTTTCATATGAGAAACCCAAACTGTAAACAAAGAGCAAAATAAAAGATAGATAATAGGAAGTAGGGAAATAGATCTTTCTCAGGTGGGAAGGTGCAATAGTTAATTGATTATGTCAACTTGAATGATTACTGCCCAGCTAAATTGATTCAGCATAGTTTTGTGTGTGGAAGACCCACCCCAGGGAGGACTGTTGCCAGAAGGGTATAAAAGGGAAATGAAGGAAGTCTCGTTTCTGTTTCTTCAGAGGTGCTCCAGTCTTGACCTTCATCTTGGATGTCATCTCCTGCTTCCAGTGCAGACCCTTCAGCCTGCAGCACTGACCCTTCAGCCTTCCACAGCAGACCCTTCAGTCTCCTGATATGGACTTGCATGGGACACTACACTGAGGTCCAGGCCTTGGGATTTCCAGTGCGCAAACAGATCTTTTGCACTCTTCTACTCCTGACCCTGTGGGCTGCCCTTGTAAGCCAAACTTGTAAATTCTCATATATTTGTATACCTTGTGTTGTATCTGTCTCTCTAGTAAGCACTGACTGATGGAGAAGGTGATCATGAGGGAGGAGGGGGGGAGGTAGGAATGAAAAAGGATGAAAAAGAATGGAGATGTGTAATGTACATGTACCAGCTCCCTATAACAAGTGTAATCAGTATGTACAGCAAATAAATACTAATAAAATTTTTAAAAGTAGTGTAAGTAGGAACCACATGATGTAATTTTTTTAGATTTTCTTCTTTATTCTTCTAAATGACTTTAAAATTCATCTAAGATTTTCTGGATTATTATAGCATTAGTTCACTCTGTTTTCTGGTGGAGTACTATTTCATTGTATATATGCAAGTATCAGATGCATCACCTATTAAGGATATTTTGGTTGTTATTAGTTTTTGTCAATTATGAATGTACAGTTATTCTAAAGACAATATTAAAAATAATTGTTTTTCTTCCTTTAATTATTCCCCTTCCTTTCAATTTAAATGATTATGTTTATATGAATCTATTTCTGAATTTTCCATTCTAAGACTAGCCTAAGAATCTATACCTTCGTCAATATTACATTGTCTTGGTTACTAAAGCTTAATATTCTAACTAGAAGTCAGATGCTATTAATTCTCTAAATTTATATTCCTTCTTCAAGATGTTTTAGCCATTCTGGTTTCTTAGTTTTTCAATACAAATACTATAATTATCTTTCCTATTTTTGCCAGAAGCTTGATTAAAATTGTGTTTTAGCTATAGATTGATTTAAGAAGAACTGATAACTTTTTTGAATCGAGTATTCTAGTCCATAAACAAGGCATAGCTCTTCATTATTTAAAGTTTATTTGATTTCTCCTGTAAGAATTTTGTGGGTTCCACCATATATAATTTCCAGTCCGGTTAAATTTGTTATTAGCTTTTCATCTTTTTATGGGACTTTTTGTAATTTTTACAGAAAAATTTGGTGAGAAATCACTCATCACTATTCCAAAGAATGGTTATTATTTTATGTGTTGGCCTCGTGAATTTGTATTCTGTGACCTTATTTAATTCATGTTTCTCATTAGGTTTTAAATTTTTTTCTTGAATTTTTTTATATAGGCACTTTTGTCATCTGAAAATAAGAGTTTATCTTCCTTTCCACACTGTATCTATTTTATTTTATTTTATTTTATTTTATTTATTGCTTTATTGCAATGGTTAAGACTTCTAAGGTAATGGTTGTTAGTAAGGTAAGAATGGAAATTTTTGATTTTTGTAATCATAAGACAGAAACTCTCATTCTATTACCAGTGAGTACAATGGTAGCTGAAGATTGCAGATGCCCTTTATCAAGTCAAAGAAGTTTCCTGTTGTTTCAAGTTTGCTAGAGTTTTTATCTAAGATAATATATAAAAATCAACTCAAATAAGTAAAATACTAAAGCATAAGAAAATGTAAAACCACTGAAAGAAAACAGGGAAAAGCTTCTTGACATCAGTTGCAGCAAAAAATTTTGGGTACATCCCAAGAAGCATAGGCAAAAGAACAAAAGCAAAAATGTGCAAATGGGATTGAATCAAACTAAACAGCTTCTGCATAGCAAAGCAAAAGACAGCACAGTGAAGACATAACCTATAAAATGAGAAAGATTATTTACAAATCATGCATCTGATAAAGGGTTAATGTCAAAAATATGTAAGGAACTCAGTCGTTCAATAGCAAAAACACAAATGATCCAACTAAAAATGGACATTAAACCTAACAGACATTTTTCAAGAGACATTCAAATGGCCAAGAGATATATAAAAAAAAATGTTTAACATCATAATCATCAGAGAGATGGAAATTAAAACCACAATGAGATATCATCTCAACCCTCTTGGAATAGCTCTAACAAGAACAAAAGATACTATGCTGATGGCTATATAGAGAAAAAGAAATTCCTGCACACTGTTGAAGGGAATGAAAATCAGTAAAGCCATAATGGAAAACAACATGGAGTGTCTTCAAAAAAATGTCTGGATTTTATTTCTGACTTCATTCAATGCGTTGTGAAACATCACCTTCTCTTTTATTTTCTGGAAGAAATTATGTAAAATTTGTGCTATATCTTTTCTTAAATATTTGATAGAACCCACCATTTAAGCCACCTCAGCCTAGAGATTACTTTGTATAGAACATTTTCTTAACTATGAATTAAGTTTATGTCTTCTTTATAAGTGTTGTTAGAGACTCACCAATTCATTAATCTTTTAAAAGAACTAGGCAGTATTTTCAATGAGTTTTTATTATATTTCTGTTTTTAGTTTACTTGGTTTTTCTCTATTCTGTCTTTTCTTCAGCTTCTTTTTGGTTTATTCTTTCCTCCTTGTCTAAGACTGAGGGCTAGATTGTTGATTTGAGATCTTTTCTCTTGCCTAGCATAGGCCTATAATGTTATAAATTTCTGTCTAAGAAATGTCTTAGCAACATTTAAAATTTGGTTGGTATATTTATTTTCTTTCACTTCAATATATTTTCTCACTACTCTGAATATTTCCTCTTTGATGCATGATTTATGTAGATGTATGTTGTTTCACTTCTAAATATCAGGAGAGTTTTCCTGTTAACTTTCCAATATTTTTTCTTCTTTAATATCCATTGTGGCAGTAGAACACACTCCATGTTTTTAAGACAATTTAAATTTTTATTTCTGTTTTACAGAATATGATATATTCTTGTGAGCATTTCATGCACACATAGAAAGAATATGTATTCTACTGTTGTTTAGTAGAATGTTCTATAAGTAACAATTAGAGTTGTTTGATGGTGATGTTCCATTTTTTGACATCCTTGTTCATTTTCTACTAGTTCTTCTATTATTGAGAGGACTGAATTTCTGATTATATTTGTGTAGTACTCTATTTCTCCTTTCACAGATTGTGTTCCACTTAATACAAAGTATTGCTGTTGGTTGCATACATATTTAAAACGGTTATATTTCAATGTTAATTGAAATCTATTCTGCACTAATCTTTCTTGTCCCTGCTTTTTAGTTATAAAGCCTTTGTCTTCTATTAATACAGCAATTATATCTATATATTCATGCATATTTTCAGTTATTTTTATCTTTCTGTTATTAACCTACTTCTATTATTACATCTAAAATTATTGTTTGTAGACAGCACAAATTTGATCTGTAGTATTTTCTCCCTTTAATCTTATCTGACATCTGTCTTTTCCATTGGTTTGTGTAAGATAATTGAACTTAATGTATTTGCTATGTTTGCGTTTGGAACTATTACTTTATTATTTGTATTTTGTTCAATGTATTTAGGCTTCCTTTGGTTTTCATTGTCTGTCTTCTTATTATAACAATTTTAGTATTTCATTTTTGGTTTTGGTTTTGGTTTTTTTCAGAGGGTCTCACTATGTAGTCAAGTCTGGCCTTGAGCTCACTATGTAGCCTAGGCTGGCCACAAACTCATGGCAATCCTCCTGCCTCAACCTCCTGAATGCTGGGATTACAAGCACGTGTCACTACACCCAGCTTGCCATTCTAGTATCGTAATATGGTGTCTCATGATTTTAATTTATCCTTTGTTCTTAATGTGTCTGTATAGATTTTTAGTAGTTTCTCTAGAGATTATATGACAACTTGTTAGCTTTGCACAGATTATTTGGAATGAGAATTTCAGTACATTCAATGGAGGATAGCTATATACCGTCACATTTGTCTCTTTGCATCTCCCTACAGTGACAATCTCATGAGAAAGTATTTGCTCTCTTCTAGTATGTTGAGTTGTGAAAAAACATGCATTAGAAAAATCTTACCATATCAACTCTTTTTTAAGTTGAACATTTCACTGGTGCTAGATGCATTCACATTACTATGTAACCTTCACCATTATCCAATTTCAGAACTTTATGTCCTCTAAACTTAAACCTTATACCCAGTAAACCTAAGTCTCCTTTCTTCCTTCCCTCATTGTTCTACTTCCTGTCTCTGAATTTGGCTACTCTACAGTAGATTAAATAAGTGCAGTTACATAGTACTCATCCTTTTGTGTCCAGCTTACATCCCTTAGCACAGTGTTTTTAAGTTTAATTATTGTTACAATACATATACCAGTGCATCAGTAATTTTCGTGCCTAAATTTTATTTCAGTAAGTGAATATAAGACTTTTATGCTTATCCACTGATCAATTGATAGGCATTTGGGTTTTTTCCACTTTTTAGCAACTATGAATAGTATTGGTATGAATGAGTGTGTACAAGTTTTTGTGTGGACATATCTTTTCAATTCTCCTGAATATATATCTAAGAGTGGAGTTGCTGAAGTAGCTCTGCTTAGCTCTTAAAGAAATGCCAAGTGACAACTTATCATTTTACTATCTTTTTTAGAAAAATGTGTGTTCAGGTCCCTTGCTCATTCTTTGAGTTGTTTTTAGTGTTGAGTTCTTTTAGTATTCAAGAGATAAGATCTTCACTGACTGTATGAACTGCAAACTCTTGACTTACCTTTATTTTCTTTGGTTTTTCATGAGTTTGGTGTCACATCATAGGATCCTTTGTAAAATCCAAAGTTATGAAGATTTTTGCCATATGTTTTCTTCTACTAATGTTACAGTTTTTATGGTTTTAAGCTACTTTGAGTTAATTTTTGTGTATGGTATGAGCGTTTTATTATGTCAATGTTCAGTTGTGTTAGCATCACTGAATAGAAGACTATTTTTACTCTATTAAATGGTTGGGGGCCTTTGTAGAAAATAAGTTGACTATGGATGTGTTGGATTTTTATAGTTTTGATTTAAAATGTTCCCAGACATACATGTGTTGAGACGAGTTTTCAATGCAGTGCTCAGAAGTGCAGGTCTTTAAAGGTGGTTGGATATGTTGTGCTCTAAATTTATGAAGAGGTAGATCCAATGATGGATTTAAGGTTTGGTGGAATATTTGGAGGCAGTGGAAACTCTGGAATGTGGGACCTGGTTGACTGAAGCAGAGAAGTAGAAGGGAATATTTTGACTCCTTTTTCTCTGTCTCTCTCTGCTCACTCCCTCTCTCTCTGTCTCTCTCTTTCTCTCTCATTTCTCTCCTGTCTGTCCTTCCTGGCCATCATGAACCAAGCAGCTTTCCTAGGCTATATGCTTCCATCTTGATGTACTGCTTCACTATAGACCTAAAAGCACCTGGGCCAAGTGACCATGGCTTGAAACCTCTGAAATTGTGAGCCAAAACAAATCTTTCTTGCTTTTAAATTGTTCACCACTGGTACAGAACTTTTTTTTCCCACAGTAATGGAAAATTAAGACACAGTTTATTCTGCAGTCTCAATTCTGCCACACCATGTTGTAGACTGAATTTTATACCCCACCTCCCAAACCTGTGTGCTGAAACCCTAACCTCCAACAATACTGTTTGGATATAGGGCCTCTAAAAAGGTAATTAGGGTTAAATGATGTCTTAAAACTGAAGGCTTCATTCAGTGGGACTTGTTTTCTTATAATAGAGGAAAATACAGCAGGAGAGCATGCACATAGGAGAAAATTCATGAGATGACACAGTAAGATGTTAGACATCTACAAACCAGGGCAAGAGCCCATACCAGAAACTGTCACCCGCGGCGCTCACACACTGTGAGAAAATGCATTTCTGTTATCTAACTCAACCAGCCTGTAGCATTCTGTTATGGCAGTTTGAGAAGACAAATGCCAATTGAGAGTCTGTCTTGTGCAGGACTACTGTGTCTTGACTACCATTGCTTTATAGGAAGTTTTGAAATCAGAACTGAAAGCCTTGCTAGTTTACTGTTTGTCTGGTTTGTTTTTGGTATTCTGCATTCCTTGAAATACCATATGAATTTTTTAATCAGCTGTCAATTTCTACAAATGTCAGCTGGCATTTTGATAGTGATTGTATTGAATTTGTAGATTAAAAGGGGACATATTACCATTTTGACAATATTAAATATCACAATTCATGAACAAGAAATGTTCTGTTTATTGAGTCTTCTGTAATTTCTTTCAACAATGTTCTGTATTATACGAAGTAGAAATTTTGCACTTTTTATAAAAGTCATTCCTGATTATTTTATTTTTTGATGCTATCACAAATGGAATTATTTTGTTAATGGCGAAAATGTACTAATAAAAAAGGAAAGTATATAGAAATACAATTTATTCTTGTGTAGTGATTTTGTGTCCTTCAGATGGTCAAACTTATCATAGTTATTAGTTCTAAGCATGTTTTAGTGGTTTCTCTGGCTTTTTCTACGTACAGGGTCATGTATTCTGCAAAAAGAGTTTAATTTCTTTCTTACTAACCTAGATATTTTTGTTTCTATTTCTTGCTTCATTTTCTTGTACTTGCTATACCCTTCAGTAAAATGTTAAGTGAAATTGGTAAGAATGGACATCTTTCCTTTGTCTTTAATTTTAGTGGGAAAGCTTCCCATCTGTTATCATTAAGTATAATGTGGCTTTTTGCAGATATACTTTATCAAACTGAGAAAGTTTTCTTCTATCTATACTTTAGTGAATCTTTTTATCGTGAAAAGGTATTGGCTTTTGTCAAATGTTTCTTTGCATTTATAGAGATATCATATCATTTATGTTTTTATTCTGTAGATATAATGGTTTACCTTAGTTGATTTTCAGATGCTAAACTAACCCTGCATCCCTGAGACAGACTATTAGGTGTGACATTTTATAAGTTTTGATGTGCTGGATTCCTTTTACTAGTATTTTGTTGAGTATTTTCATAGTTACGTTAATAATCAATACAGGTCTATAATTTTATTTTCTTGTCCTATCTTTGTCTGGTTTTGGTATTAGGGTAAAACTGACCCCAAAAAATCAAGTCAAAAATTGCTCTTTTCTTCTCTTTTTTGAAAAAGTTTGTGAAGAATTACTATTACACCATTTCTGAACATTTGGTAGAATTTAGTAGTGAAGCCATTTGTACCTAGATTTTTCTTTGAAGGTAGTTTGTTTTTCTTAAATTTAATTGACAAATAAAACTTGTATATATTTATGGTGTGCAACATGATGTTTTGGTACATGTACCACCTGTGAAGTGGTTAAATCAGGTTAGCTAACATCCATTACCTCATATGATTATTAATCTTGGTAGTTTTTGAATTATTGAGTCAATATGTTCATCTCATGTAGGCTCATTGAACATGTCTGTTTCACCATGAATTAGTTTTAGTAGTTTTGTATCTGTTAGTTTTTAATCACTTTGATGAAATATCTTGAGATAATTAACCTATAATCAGGAAAGATTTGTTTTGGCTTATGGTTTCAGAGGTTTCAGTCCATGCTTGGTTGATTCTAATGTTTTAGGTTTCAGCAAGCCCAAACATCATGGTGAAGAGTGGTGGAGCAAAAGTGCTCCCCTCCTTGTGGCCAGAAAGCAAAGAGACAAAGAGAGGAAGGGTCTGAGGTCTCAGTATTCTCTTCCACAGCACATCTCCAATGACCAAAATTTCTTAAACTAGGCCCCACTTCCTAAAATTCTACCATCTCCCAATAGTACCACAGGCTAGTAACAAAGCCTTTAGCATATGAGTCTTTGTGAGACATTTAAGAACCAAACAATAACAATGCATTTCTAGAAATATGTCTATTTCTTCTAAATTATCTAATTTGTTGGCATACAATTGTTAGAGTATGATTTGACAATCCATTTTGCTTTTACAGAGTCAATCATTATGTCCCTTCTTTCTTTTTTTCTTAGACAAATTGGTTATTGATTTGTCAATTTTGCTGATCTTTTCAACAAGCACATTTTGAATTCTTTAATTCACTTTTGTTTTTATATTCTCTGTTTTATTACTTTGTTTTAATCTTTGTTGTTTCTTTGTTTCTGCTTATTTTACATCATTTAGTTGGTCTGTGTGTTGTTAAAGTCTACTTTCATACTGATTTTTATTTAATTGTCCAATCCATTATTTATTTATTTATTTTTACATTTCATTTTTTATTTTAAAGAAAAAAAGGACAGAAAAATAAAAAAGTAATCAAGCAAACACACAAACAAACAAACAAAGAATAAAACAACAACTAAAGCCAAACAAGAACAAGAACAACAACACTAGCAAAAAAACAATAGTGACTCAGGACTTCAAAACAAGACAACAGGAATTCAACAATGGTTGCCACATTGCACATTGCTATCTTCAAAACTGTTGGCTAGGCTACCAGATAGGGCAAGCAAAACTGACAAAACAACATGATTTACCTTTCAGCAGTTTCTTTACTCTTCACTATATCTATTGTAACTTTTAGATATTATTACTTTCAGTTTCTTACACTAGCAAGCCAGTACAGTGTTTACACATGTGAATTGATTTATTTCTTTTTTTATTTTAAAGAGGAAAAAAACAGAAAAATCAGGAAGCAAACAATTAAAAAAACAACAGCAAAAGCATACTGATGACAACAACAACAGTAACAACAACAACAACAACAAAACCAATAATGATACAGGATTTCATAACAAGATGATTGGAATTTAACAATGGTCCTTAAATTGCATATTGTTATCCTCAAAGTAATTGCTCAGGTTACCAGATATAGACATGCAAGATTGATCAAATAATATAATTTCCCTTTGAGCAGTTTCTTTCCCTTTTATTATATCTATTGCAGCTTTCGAATCTTATTTACTCTTTCAATTTCTTACATTAGTGAGACAATACAATGTTTGCACATGCAAGTGTGATTTATTTGACTTATGAGCATGATTTGTAGTTGCATGCATTCACCTACAAAAGCCTCGAGCTTGTTATTCTTTATGGCTAAGTAGTACTCCATTGCATAAAAATACCACATCTTTTTTTATTCATTCCTCAGTTGATGGGCATTTGGGTTGTTTCCAAGATTTAGCTATTACAAATTATTCTCCTATAAATATGGAGGCACATATATCACTGTGGTATGTTTTCAGTTCTTCTAGGAAAATACCCAGAAGGGGAATAGCTGGGTCAAATGGAAACTCTGATCCTAGTTTGAGGAATTTCTACATTGATTTCCGCGGTGGTTGTACCAGTCTACACTCCAACCAACGATGTAGAAGAACTCCTTTTTCCCCATAGCCCCTTCAGCATTTGTTATTTGTTAATTTCTTGATGTTAGCCATTGTTTCTGAAGTGAAATGGTATCCCAGTGTTGTTTTAATTTGTATTTCCTGATTGACCAGTAATACTGAACATTTTTTCATATATTTATTTGCATTTGTATTTCTTCACTTGAGAATTATGTATTCGTCTCAGATGCCCATTTTTGGATTGGGTCTTGGAGTTTGGGGGCCCAGATTTTTTTCAATTCTTTATACATTCTAGAAAGAAGTCATTTGTCAGAGTGACAGTTAGCAAAAATCTTTACCCAATCCATGGGTTTTCTTTTTACTCTGTTGGTGATTTTTTTGGATGTGCAAAAAATTTTTATTGATGAGATCCCATTTGCTGATTCTTTGAGGTATTTCTCATGCAGTTTGGTCTTGTTCATGAACTCTCTGCCTTCCCCTATGTCCTCAAGATTTCTATCTACTTTGTCTTTTGGTAGATCTAGTGTTTCTGTCTTAATATTTAGATCTTTCATCCATTTTGACATTAGTTTAGTGCATGGGGATAGGCATGGGTCTAGTTTAAGTCTTTAGCGTGTGAAAAGATAACTTTTTCACACCACTTATTAAAAAGGCCATCTTTCTTCCAGTGAGTTTGTTTGGTCCCTTTGCCAAATATAAGGTTGCTTAGTGTGTTTGTAATTGTGTCTGTATCTTCTACTCTGTTCCATTGATCCTCAGGTCTGTTTATTTACCAGTACCATGCTGATTTTATTTACCAGTACTATGCTGATTTTATTATAGCAACTTTGTAGTATAATTTCAGGTCAGGGATTGTGATGCTTTATGCTTTCCCTTTGTTGCCCAGAATTGCCTTTGCTATTGTAGGTATCTTTCTGGTTCCAGGTGAATTTTCAGAAACCTTTTTTTTTTTTAGATCTATAAGGGATGCTAATGGTATTTTGATCATTATTGCATTAAAACTGTACAACAATTTTGGGAGAGTGGCCATTTTCACTGTATTTGTTCTCTCTGTCCATTAACAAGGAGTATCTTTCCATTTTCTGAAATCCTCTTTAATTTGTTTTTTCAGAGTACTGTAATTTTCAATGCATAAATCTTTTGCTTTGTTAGATTGATTCCTAGGTATTTCTCTCTTTTTTTGATGCTATTGTGAAGTGTGTGGTTTCCCTAATTTCTCCCTCTGTGAGTTTGTTGTTTGTGAACAGGAATGCTATTGACTTTTGAGTGTTGATTTTGTACCCATCCACACTGCTGAATCTGCTTATTAAGTCTAGAAGTCTGTTGGTACAGTTTTTAGGGTCTTCTTTGTAGAGTATCATGTCATCTGCAAATAATGATAATGTAACTTTTCCTTTCTTATCCTTATTCCTTTTATTTCACTCTCTTGTCTAATTGCTCTGGTTAATGTTTCCAGAACTATATTGAATAACAGTGGTGATAGTGGACATTCTTGTGTTGTTCCTGGTTTTAGACGGAAAGCTTTCAGTTTTTGGCCATTTAGTATGACGTTAACTGTTGGTTTGTCACAAATGGATTTATCAGATTGAGGTAAAGACAATCTATTCTGATTTTCTCTAGAATTTTTACATACATGAGTTTTGGATTTTATCAAAAGCTTTTTCTGCATCTATTGAGATGATCATGTGACTTTTGTCTTTGGTTCTGTTAATGTGATGTATTACATTTATTGATTTGCATATGTTGAACAATCCCGGCATTCCAGGGATGAATTCTACTTGGTCATGGTGCACAATCTTCTTGATGACTAGTGGCATTCTGTTTGCTAGTATTTTTTGAGGAATTTTGCATCTACATTCATTAGGGAGCTTGATCTATAGTTCTCTTTTGATTGGGTCTTTCTCTGGTTTTGGTACTATGGTAATACTTACCTCCAGGAATGAGTTAGGGGAGATTACTTCTCTTCAACTTCATTAAAGAGTTTGAGGAATACTGGTGTTAAATCTTCTCTGAATTTTTTGTAAAATTCAGCCGTGAATCAGTCAGGACCTGGACTTTTCTTTGTTGGTTTTTAATTATGTTTTTTATTTCATTTTTTATTTCATTATTCAGAATTTTGATGTCTTCTTGATCCAGTTTTGGTTAATCATATGTTTCCAGGAATCTGTCCATTTCTTCTGTGTTTTCCATGATGTGAGAGTATAGATTTTCAAAAGAGGTATTGATAATCTTCTAAATTTCCACAGGATCTGTAGTGATTTCACTCTTTTCATTTCTTAGTGCATAGATTTTTGTTGTTGCTTTTCTCTTTTTGATAAAGTTGGCCAGGGGTTTGTCAATTTTATTTATTCATTCAAAGAACCAACTTTTCAATTCATTATTTTTTGTATTGTTTTCTTAGTTTCAATTGTGTTAATTTTTGCTATGACCTTTATAATTTCCCCCTTTTTCTGACCTTTAGGCTTGACTTGTTCTTCTTTTTCTAGGAGTTTGAGATGCAGCATTAGGTTGTTCATTTGTGCTTGCTATGTTTTCTTGATGTGAGAATTCACAGCTGCAAATATCCCTCTGAGGACTGCTTTCATTGGCTCTTACAGGTTCTGGTAAGTTGTATCTGTATTTTCATTTGATTGTATGTATTATTCAATTTCTTCTTTAATTTCCTCTGTGGCCCATTGGTTGTTCAGTAAGGTTGAGTAGGGTACTATTTAATTTCCATGTGTTTATGGAGCTTTAGTGGTTTCATTATTAATTTCCAATTTCATTGCATTATGGTCCAATAATATACACAGTACAATTTCAGTTCCTTTGCATTTATGGCATGTTCTATGGGCTAGTATATGGTCTATTTTAGAGAATGTACCATTTGCAGCTGAGAAGAATGTATATTATGTGTGGAGCACTCTGCACATGTCTACTTAGTCCATTTGTTCACAAGTTTGATTCAATTCTGCTATTTTTTTTTTTTGCTGATTTTTTGTCTAGTTGATCTGTCTCTTTGTGGTAATGGAATATTATGGTCCCCCATTATAATTGTATTATTGATTATCTGATTTTTCATGTCTATTGATATTTGTCTTACATAGCTGGGTGCTCTCATATTTGGTGCATATATATTTTTGACTGTTATTGCTTCCTCTTGAAGTTTTCCCCTAACAAGTATATAATGACTTTCTTTATCTCATTTGATCATTTTTGGTTGGAAATACACATTGTCTACAAACAAAATAGCTACCCCTTCTTTTTTTGGGTTCCTGTCATATGGAGTATTGTTTTCCATCCTTTGACTTTCAGTCTATGAATTTCCTTTTGAGTTAAATGTGTTTCTTGTATATAGCATATTGTTAGATTTTGTTTCTTGGTCCACTCTGCCAATCTGTTTCTTTTGATTGGTGAATTGAGGCCATTTACATTAGTGGTTATAACTGATATGTTTTGGCTTATCTTTGTCATGTTAGCTTTCTGTTGTTGGTTTCCTATTTTCCCCTCTGTTTAATTGCTTGTCCTACTTGTTGGTCTCTTTCTGTCGTTGTCCTTGGAATTGTGGTCATTTTTAATACTTTCTAGAGTATCTTTCAGTACTCTTTGTAGGGTTTGATGAGTGGTCACGAAGTTCTTCAGTTATTCTTTGTTGTGGAAGTATCTTATTTCTCCATCAATTTTGAAAGATAGTTTCGCAGGGTACATCAATTTGGGTTGGAAGATTTTGCTTTCAGTACTTGAAATACATCACTTGAAGCTCTTTTTGACTTGGTGCTTTGTGTTGAGAAGTCTGCCATGATTCTGACAGGTTTCTTTTATAGGTGATCTGTTTCTTTTCTCTAGTGGCTTGCAATATTCTGTTCTTCTGCTGAATTTCTGGAGTCTTGATTATTATATGTCGAGGTACAGATTTATTTTGGTTGTGGCTAACTCGAGTTCTGTATGATTCACTTATCATGTTCTGTTCCCATGTTTGGGAAATTTTCTGTGAGTACTTCTGCAAATAGTCTTTTTATGTCATTTGTGTTGTCTCCTTTTTCACTGACACCTATCAAGATTATATTGTTTCTGCCGGGTGTGGTGGCACATGCCTTTAATCCCAGCACTCTGGAGGCTGAGGTAGGCGGAGTGTTGTGAGTTCAGGGCCTGCTTGGGCTACAATGCGAGCACAAGACCGACCTGAACTACATAGTGTGACCCTGCCTTAAAAAACTAGGGCCGGGAGTTTGGATCAGTGGCTTAAGCACCTGTCTAGCAGGTGTGAGGTTGTGAGCTTGATCCCCGGTGCAAAAAAAAAAAAAAAAAAAATAAATAAATTATATTGTTTCTCTTTGCATCATCTTGCGGCTTTTTTATTTTTATTTTTATTTTTTATTTATTTTTTTTGTGTGTGTGTGTGCCACACTGGGGATTAAACTCACAGCCTCGTGCCTGCCAGACAGGCACTTAAGTCACTGAGCCAAACTCCCGGCCCTAGTTTTTTGAAGCAGGGTCACACTATGTAGCTCAGGCTGGCCTTGAGCTCACGTTGTTGCCCAAGCTAGCCCTGAACTCACAATGTTCCTCCTACCTCAGCTTCCCGAGTGCTGGGATTAAAGCATGCACCACCGTGCCTGGCTAAGAGATTTTTCTTTTCATGATCATTAACTGCAATCATGTCTTCAAGGTCTGAGAGTCTGTCTTCAATTTCATTAATGCAGTTTTGCCAGCTTTCAATGGAATTTTTTATTTCCTGGATATCTCCTTGAATCTGTTTCATGTATTCTAATTGTTTCCTGTATTGTTCATTCAAAGTTTCCATCACTTTCCTATGCTCCTCTATTATTTTATCTATGTCTTCTTTGTATGTACTCACCAGTTCTTTCATTATGTTTATTATTTCTGTTTTCACCTGAGCAATTGTTTCTGATCTGATTTCCTTTACAGCTTTCTCAAGTTGTTTCTTTATTTCTGTTGCTATCATTTCAGAAATTTCAAGTGATTTTTTTTTCCAGTTGCATCCATGTCTATGTCTCCTGGACTTGAACTGGATGGGCTAGAAGATTGAGCTTGCATTTTGTCCTTTCCTTTTGGCATTTTTCTGTGTTTCTCTAGATCAGCCTGATGCCAAGTCCCAGTTGCTTCCCATGCTGGCAAGCCGGTTGGTAGTTGGCCTCATTGAGGGTTCTTGATGGCTGTGTCTCTGGGTACAGACTCCCAGGCCCTGTAGACCTCAGAGATGATTCCCAGGTGTGGGAATGTCACTGGGCACAACTTCCCAGTCCCTGTGGGATAGACCAAGGGTTTTCAGATGACTGCAGGTTTCTGGGAGCAGACTCCCTGTCCCCACAGGCCTCACCAATGGTTCCTGGGTATAGGCCTCAATACATTAATTAAATAAGAGTATTGAACTATCTACCCATTACTTAAACTGTGGTATCAAATTTTCCAAATATTGTTAAATTACCTGTGTCTCTGTTCATTTCTGTATGTTTTTGACTCATGTATTTTGGTATTTAGTACTAAGTACATACATTTATAATTATTGTAACTTTCTGAGGGATTGACCTATTTATCACTAAACTTCCCTCATTATCTCTCTAGAATAAACTTTTTGTGTTAAAGACTATTTTGTCTATTAGTTCAACAATCCAGCACTTTTTTTGTTTTTTGTACCAGGAATCAAACTCATGACCTCACACTTGCCAGGCAGATGCTTATGATGCTGAGCTAAACCCCTGCCCCTAACCCAGCACTCTTGAGGTTGCTGTTTCTTGTTTGTTTTTTTTTTTTCCTTTTACTTTCAATCTATTTGTGTCTTTAAATTAAAAGTCTCTTTTAGACAACATATGTTAGATCATGCTTTTTAATCCAGTCTAATAATCTCTGCTTTTTTATTTCTTTTATTCACTTTCACATTTCAGACTCACAAAGGTATGGTAATTGTTCTGTTCTTTTTATTTTATTTTATTTTATTTTATTTTATTTTATTTTATTTTATTTTATTTTATTTTATTTTGGTACTGGGAATTCAGCTCAGCACCTTGTGCTTGCCAAGCAGGTGCTGTGCCACTGAGCTATATTCCTGGCTCTATTCATTGTCATTTATGTGGTATATGGGTCATACTTCCTTTTCCTTTGAGTGCATCCTAATTTTTTGTTAGAAATTTGGTGTTTTAGATTGCAGCAGCTCTGGAAATTTATCCCTCCCTTCCCTGGGCTTCTAATTATTTTCTTTTTTATTTGCTTAGTGACTGCTGAGTGAATTTAGTAAAATCTAGTCCAGCTCCTACTCCCTCCCTGACTCTCACACACAGTTTTGTAAGCCTCTGAAGCTCTCTAATAACAGAGGCACAGCTTTGAGATCATTCTGCAGTCACCCTGAGATGACAGTAATACAGGTAGGGTTCTTTTCCACCCTTTTCCTGACTATATCCAGCTGTTAAACTCCCCTACTTTGGTGCCTATTACTCTATTATTGTCAACAATGCTTTAGAGCATAAAGCTCTTCACAAACTAATTCAATCATTGTGTGGTTCTTAGGATGGAAGAGACTCTGAGGTCAGTGCTGATATTTGTATTAACCCCAGGAGGGCTATTCCAGAATGTCTTATTTCCCAGTTCTTGTGCCACAAAATACCTAACCTACAGTCTAGATTGTGTCTTCATTCAATCCCCTAATCTTCTTTGAGTTGGTTCTGTCCACAGTCTCCACTGCTCTGGAGAGTGCCTTTGGGTTTAAACTGCTCTACACTTGGTTTCCAATGAAGTCAGCTCCTTCTGGAACAGATTAGGAGCTATCTGATTTAAGTCATGGATCATTCCCCAGGCGAAATTTCTGAGTCAAGAACTGGCTGAGGGACTAGAAGTAGAGACAATGACATATCTCTAAATGACATCTAAGGCCTCCTCTCTAAGACCTAGATGCTTGGTGGGTGGGGTGATTGAGGAGTGCAGCCTGCAGTCCTGTCAGCCTATCCCTCATAGTGTGGAGTCTTCACTTCAAGGGCCAAGGGCAAGGCTATTAAAACCCCAATATTCTCAATATGCCACACCCAAGATGGAATTTTCAAGTTGAGTGGAAGAGGAAAGTTCCACCTACCAATTTTATTCCTCTGAGACTTTGTTTTAGCAACAGGCAGCTGGAGTTGGCTGAGAAAACTTGAATTCCTGCTTCTTCTGCACTGGAAGCCCTCCAGCCTAGACCTGGGGAATAGAAAGAGCTGTGTTCTCGGCAGCAGCTGTTTGGAGTAGCACTTCTGCCTTGCTGACCTGGGAAGGACAAGGAAGGGAGCAGTCTAAAAAATACTATAGAATCACCTTTCTTACCAAATTTTCATTACTTTCCTTGAATGTATATTTATTCTTTTGCTGTTTATCCTCAAGGGCAATTTTGGATATTTAAATCATTGCTCCTTTATGTATAATTTTCATGAGTCTTTCCAGAAATCAATCCATTTCACTTATATTTATTAAATAACTGTATATAGTACTATACTTCCATAAGGACTCATCTTTGCCTTTCACTCTTTCTTTCTATGGTTGTTCTTTTCCATTAAAATAGTGACTGCAGTCAGGCATGGTGGCACACTCCTGTAATTTGAGTACCCAGGAGGCTGAGGCAGGAGGATCATTGCAAGTTTGAGACCAGCCTGGGCTATAAAGTGAGCCCAAGGTCAGCCTAAACTTCATAGTGAAACCTTGTTTCAAAAAAATAAAATAAATAAAAACATTGATTGCCAACCTTGTATCAGTACTTTCATATTTTCTAAACCAAGTTTCTGGGAGGTTTGGCAGTGAGGCTTTTGTTTAGGTTAATAGCTGGAGTGAACACTCAAATTCTGATACTGGCTATAACTCCATCTTAGTCTCACAGACAGGAGCATGTTACTCCAATGCTGTCCTTGCTTGTCATTTTGCTCTCGGTTGGTTCAGTTTTAGGAATAAAGCATAGGGTTGGCAAAGCTTTCTACGATCTGAAGTCCACACAGATTCTGAATTCAAGGAAGCCATTAGTAGGGTTTCCTATTAATATGGGGTTGATCTGTTATGAAGCAGTCATCTTTTGCTGAGCTGCCTAGCAAAATAACAGCCAGCAAGTGACTAAGCAGTCACAGCAAGACAGCTTATGACACAGGAAGCCACAAATGATGAGAAACCTGGACTGAGGATGCTCAAAAGGAAGTCAAATTCTTCCAGGTCTTGGCTCCCAAGATATCTGCATATCTTTCATGAGAACTAGCAGGAGCCTTTCTGCCAAATGCCTCTGAGAGATGATTCTTAAAAACTTGGATGTTTCAGTTCACAAAGTCTGTTAAGTCTTTACTTCCAATTGGAATTATGCATCAAAAAGATGTTTACAGGAAGAGTTCTCAAAGAAATTTCTTTGTGAAAAATCTTAGTCTTGCATAGGTTATTCTTCATTTGCTTCCCCAAGATCTACTGTCTAATCCATTTTCCCCAGCTTTGTCTGTCTCCTTAGCAGCTGACCCATGCAGATTCAACACCATCTGATATCCTCATAGGATAGTTTCCCTGGGTTTGGCCAATAGTTTCTACCATTAACATGAAATTGAAGTATGTGAAAACAGAAAGGCTGAAGTGTTTATTTCTGGATCCTTCCTTGCTGAACCACTGCCTCCCAGGCAGTAACAATGGCTCTGTATTTCTCACTAGGCCCCTCATCCAGCCTTCCAGTCCTTAGAAAGGTCTAGAAATACCAGTTACTTTCCTAAGAGCTTCTGGCCAGACTAACTTCCTTGAGCCTCACTGTCTTAGTCTGTTTTCTATTGCTGTAGCAAAATACCCGCAACTGAGTAATTAATAAAAGAAAGAGTTTTATTTTGGTTTATAGTGCTGAAGTCTGGAGAAATTCAGAGCAGGTTGCCAACTTCTGGGAAGGGCCTTGTGTTGCATCATAACATGGTAGAGAAACAGAAGGGCAAGCAGCAAATAGAAGAGAAGACAGTGGGGATTTGGCTTGCTTTATAACAATACACTCTCCTGAGTGTGAGCCCAGTCCCACAAAACCAGGATTAATCCATTTATAATTGTGGGTTCCCACAATCTCATTATCTCTTAAGGCCCTACTACCTCTCAATACCATTAAGTTAGGAATCAAATTTCTTTGCTTTCCATAGAAACAATCTATATTTAGCAGGGCGTGGTAGCGCACGACTTTAATCCCAGCACTTAGGAGGCTGAGGTAGGAGGAGCCTTGTGAGTTCAAGGCCGGCTTGGGCTACAATGTGAGCGTAAGGCTGGCCTGAGCTACATAGTGAGACCCTGCCTCAAAAATCTAGGGCCGGGAGTTTGGCTCAGTGACTTAAGTGCCTGTCTGGCAGGTGCAAGGTTGTGAGTTTGATCCCTGGTGCCACCGGAAAAAAAAAAGAAAAAAAGAAAAAGTCTATATTTGAACCACAGTATTCATGGTTTTATTGGTTCCTGTAACCCTGCCCACACTTTGTAACTAATTTTCACATGCTCCATCTGAGCAGAATTGTCTGGGTCTCTGGAACTTATTATATACTAAAACCTTCCATAGGAGTCATGATCAATAAGCTTTATGATAACTTTACTAGGCATTAACAATATTCGCCCATTTTACAGATGAGGAAACAAGATTCAGAGAGGTAAAATACCCAAAGTTACATGTTTAATGAGTCAAAATTTGTCTAACAAGTCATTTTATTTATTTCATTTAAATGTATTAAGAAGTTCTATTCATATTTCTCTTGCAAAGACTAAATTTACTTAAACATAAGTCAGATTTTATGGCAGCTGTCTTATGAATATATTTATTAAACCCAAGTTTGTACTTCAAGTTTGATGAAATTCACAAAGAAACTTCTAATGTAAGTACAATATCTCTTTAATGACTGCAATTAAAACAGATTTGTATTTAAATCTTTTTACAATAACTTTTACTTAAGACTTTTATTTGATAGTGTATTCTTGTTTGGTGCTAACAAGAACTTCCCTCTGCCCTTCAATTGTTTGACAGACACCGTTTTGTACACAGCCAGACCTACAGCTGATGTACATCACATCCAGCTCCTCTACAGGCTGTTTTTCACAGATTGGGTGTGGTGGTTTAAATCAGAAAACTCAGCTTTCTGGGAGGTTAAAGCAGGCAGAAGCCAAGTTCCAGCCTCAAATCTGGGAGATCCTGTTTCAATATAAAAAAGGTAGAGGATGCAAACCAGTCCCCAGAATACTAATAACAGTAGTAGTAACAGTAATAATAATAATAAATACACGATAGTTTCCTTAGTTATCTGTGGCCAGATGATTAAGTCCAGCTGATGAAAAGTGAAAGTATTTTCTTCACTAATCAAAAGAAACAACCACATCTGTTCAACTCTGCCCTTTTCTTCATGCTTAAAATAATAATGTGATGCCTAGAATTATAGCAGTTATATTGTGACCAATATATTCATATGAGCCAACATATTCAAGGTTGCTAGATAGGAAACAAATATAGAGGATGCCCAGTTAAATTTGAATTTCAGATAAATCATGAATAAATTTATAGTATCAGTATTCCCAAATATTTTACAGCATATATTAAAAACAGCAGAATTTTATAGATAATATACACATATATAGCAGTTATATTGTGACCAAGAGCCAACATATTCAAGGTTGCTAGATAAATAAATATACATGTAATAAAAAACTGCTAGATTCATTCAACATATATACTGAATCTCACATACTGTAAAAACCCTGAGTTTGTTGTTCTTGTTTTATTAAATATTGAATGGGTAAAAAAGAACTATTTATAAAGCATGTACGGCTAAAGAAAAGCAATAAACTGAACAGCTAGTTACATACCATCCAGTTTAAGACAACCTCTATCCCAGATTCTGTTTAACTTTCTTTTGCATTTTGAACAATTTCCTTGTTTGTTCGTCTTTTCCTCTTGAAAGGGCTTAGAATTAAAACAAAATATTTACCTATTAAAGTGCTGTGAAGGGAGACTGGCACACGCGCGCGCGCTCACACACACACACACACGCATTGCAAGGCCAACAGAACTATGCAAAATTACAAACTGAAAGGCACTCTTTGCCTTGGTCATCAGAAATCCATGGCACAGGCAAGGCAAAGCCAGGTAGGTTTCTAGAGGTACAAGAGCCAAACCAAGGAGAGAGAAAAGGAAGTCTTGCATTATGGAGTTGGGGGTTGGATTTTTGTGTGTTTTCGGAGAAGCAACTTTAACTTTCTGGTTTCTAAAGAGTTCCCCATCCTTGTGCTCTGTGCAGCCCCAGGCAGGCAGAACCGCGCCCAAGCCTCCCTCCTGCGCTCACATATGCTTTCTTGCTACATGACTCTTCCTCCATCATCTCCTCAGGGATACATCTGCTGGGTGCCTCGCGTCCTCAGCTCTGCTTTCATCTTTTCGTAGCTCTAAACATTGTTTCCTCTAGTCCTGGTGCCAGGGTGGAAGGGAGCCATCGCGCCCGGCCGCGCTCTGGGACTGGCAGCGAATGAATGATTGGCAGCGGGCATCTCTGTCAGCGCTTTGGCATGCTGCAGAGTAGAACCCCGTGCTAATGAATGCCATCTACACCTACCAGATGTGCCACTGGGTGACATGCCAGATCTTTTACATAATGCCATTCTACCGGACAAGAGACAGCTGGGGGTGAGGATGTCTTTGAATGCCTGGGGGGGTGGGAACGGGTCTGTCTTTTCTTTCTTCTTCAGGCCACCCGCCACAGTCCACACGCCCCACCAGCTCCCTTTCCACCGTCGAGGGAGGCTCTGAGAGGCAACGTAAGCCCGGAGTTCTCAGGACACCCCGGCCTCCCGAATTCTCCTGCTCTACTCTCCTTCTGGCTCCCATCCAGAGTGTAGAAAGGGAAATGGATTAGAAGGTTAAGGGAATAAAGCACTGGAAAAAAAAAAAAAAACTGAAATGAAAGGGGGTTCTACACTCCCCAGTCCGTCCCACTATTCTGTATACTCCAAGGGCAAGGATGAGCTACCCACGCCCCACGCCCCATCCCTTCGGTGGCCTCTGTGATTCCGCCCTCCTCCATCCTCCACCTCAGACCGGACAGCGTTTATCCCCAAGGGTGAGAGATAGCCTGTCATTTCCTGCCCCACGTTCTGGCTGAAGTAGTCTTGGGGTGGAGGTGTCCCAACGTCCGTGCCTTTTGGAGGGGAATGTTTCCTGGTGTGGGATGGACGAGGCGGGAGGAAAGGGAAATGAGAAAAACGCTTCTGGCCACCAAGGGTGTGCGCGCCTGTAGGAGTGCTTCGGATCTCCGGTCCCAGCTCACCTCCCCCAGAGGGACAGCAGCCGGGGACAGAATGGGACAGCCAAACGGTCCTCCAGCATCTTCTCCACACCTGGCAGCCGGGTCTGCCCAGGGACCCTGGGGACTCAGGAGGGTCGGCCTCAGCTCCCCTTCCTCAGGGCCGCACCCCTGCCACGTGCCCTCCGGAGCCTGAAGCCACCCCGCCTGCGCGCAGTGCAGTCCCCTGCCCGCCAAGGGGCCCCACGCCGACCCGGCCCTCGCAGTCCACCCCGCCCTCCACCGGGGCTCCAGATGGCGGCTCTGCGCGCACCGCACGCGGGTCCCCTCCTCCCGCCCAGCTGCCGCGGCGGAGACCCGGCCTCTCAGCACCGCGGGTGTCGCCTCGAGGGCCAGGTGGGGGCGCTGAGCTCAGGGGCCGCGGGCGCTGCGCTCTCAGAGAGGACGCTGGCCGCAGGTAAGGCAGCCTCGGGCAGCGGCGCTGGGACCGCCCCACTCCAGCCCCGCAGTCCCATCACCCCGCCGCGGGATCTCTCGGAACCCTATTATCCCTCTCCAGCCCACCAGGGTGGCCCAAGGAGCAGCAGAGGCGGGGTTACTGCTCCCGCCGGACAGTGGGGAGCGCTGCGCAGCCTCCAGGAGGGGGAGCCCTGCTCCCCAGAACCCGCGCCGGAGGCGAGCGCCGTGGTCCCGCCCCACCCCGCCCCGCCCCGCGGCCCAGTGGCGCCCCCTCCCGCCCGAGAGCGGCGCCGCCCACGCCCGCGAGCCCACAGCGCTCCGGCTCCCCTTCTCCCCTCTTCTAACCCTCTTCCCCTTCGCTTTCGATTTGCTCCTCTCTCCGCTTGGTGGCAGGTTTCCTGCCTTCTCTCTCCCTTGCACCCCCTTATTCTCTGGGATTCTACCCGGTAGGAGGCGATGTGAGCCCCTTTGCGCAGTTGACACCCGCCCAAATGGCTGGAGGGGCTGAATGTGGAGGCTGAAGTCATTTTTGTCCCAGGACAGGACAGCAGTTTGGTGCGAGGAGCGGGGAGGGACCGGGGTGCTGCGCTTTCCGGGGTCTCGGAGCTCGGAACAGACACGCGAAGTTCGGTGGCCGCGGCGCGCTCTGAGCCTTCTGCTGCCGCGCAAATGCTGCATGCAGGCCCGACAGTGTCCTCCCGGCACAGCGCCCCTGGACAGTCCTCGCGGTTTCCCTTTCCAGAAGTTGCTCAAGGTGGTGGGCGCGGTAACCCCGGGAGGCAGCGCCCAGTGTCACTGCGCTCCTCGCCCACCCCTGAGGCCCCGCGGGGTGCGGCGCTCGCCAACCGTCAGGTCCCTGCCCACTGTCAGGTCCCTGCGCACGACAGTCACCATCGGGCTTTAGACGCCGGAACGCGTTCCGTAAGCTCCCAGGATAAATCCCCTCGGAAACATTAATCACAACGACCAGCCAGTGCAAAATGTGTGCCTGTGCGGTGTCTGGCTTTTAATCCAGGGCGTAATTCTGGAGAGCAGCATCAGACAGGGGCTCGATTAATCCCTGACGCGAGTCCAGGCGATCTCTAACCAACCTGCTAGACCTGTTTCCTGCAATTCCACGAAGTGTTAGCCTCGTTAGAGGGAGGTGCACGGACAGAAAAGAAACAGGAGACCGGGGAGCTTTCACACAGCAATGGGGCACTTCCATCAAAAAGGGAAGGCAGAAGGATCCTAAATTCGAGCTCACCCTAACCAATTTAGGGACTGAGATCCTGTCTCAAAAATGTAAAAAGCGAGGTGAGCCCCCAGTATCCACTCCACCCACCCCCGCAAAGCGCACCTGATTGATGTGGATGGACTCACTGGCCAGGGTCCAGAAATTCGACCCGGGAGGCAGCGGTTCGGTAGGTATGGAGCCAGGGTTAACTGGGCACTGAGTGAGGTTAGGAGCTGGAATTGGAACCCAGTTCTCTCCCTTCCGAAGGTTCCAAGTGACCTCTGGTGGGGACTGCCCACGGACGCCCCGCGAGGGAAAGGGAGAGGCTACCCTGCACAGCGGACTAACCAAAACCGGACCCCCTGGGACCTGTTCCTCGCATTTAAGATTTCACTATCATGTCGTTCAATTAATCATATTGCACTTCTTCCATTTTATTCAAAACTGTCTTCTACTTCCCTCATAATCGTAATTTGCGCCATTGCCTTTTATCTTTGATTAATTAGGATGCTGAAATGATAATGGAGGGCCGGGCCAATAAATTAACTTTGGGAACAGAAGGACTTACGTCCCGGGCTGCAGCGTGGGTGGGCAATGCCCCCGAGGCCCGGGAGGGGGGGACAATGAAGTGCACCCTAACCCTAACCCTAAATAATCCCAGCGTTAACCCTAACCCCAACCCCAACGCCAGCCCTAACCCAAGATCTCTCCCTGAAGTGTTTGTTACCTTCTTCGGTTTGCATCTAAAAACGGAGAGGGGAACTTCGTTTTGAATCTAGAAACGGGGAGGGGGGTCTCCGTTTTTCCTTCCGAGGCCTCGCCTTACTAGCGGTTGTTAGGTTCAAAGTTTGGGCCTTCTGGGTCTGTTTCTTCCGGAGCTAGGTGCTAGATTTACTGCCTTACCCTCCTCCTTTCTCCGCTCGCCGGCTGGCCTGAAGGAAGGAGGAAGGGAGGAAAAGCGGAAGGGAGAGGGAGACTGAGATTCTGAGATCAGATCAGAAACCCCCGGCCCAAGTGGAAGCTCCCAGCGCCCAGTAGCTCCCCGCCCTCGCGGAGGCGGCGCCCGGCGATTGGGGCTCCTCTTTTCTCCCTAGTGAAATCGATCACGCCTCCAGACGGTTGAAGGAGAGCACTTTGCCACTCTTCACAGCTTCGCCCTGGCCTCTTTAGCTTTCAATTGAAAACCAATTAAAGGTTTCTATAAATCTGTTAGCACCCCTTTTATCCGGGGACCCCTGATGCATGCGATATTGCCCTTTAGATGCCTCTTCCGCGTTTTGTTTTACAATTGTTGTATCAATATAATGCGGCCTTTCTTCTCCTGTCTCTATAGATACAGATACACAAGGAAAACCAAAGCCATTCAGGCTCCTCATTTGTCCGGCAGCTAACAGTGGGGCCCTTTCTCTGCGGCTGCTTCCCTGCCTCGGCAGCAGCAGTTATGGTTGAAGCAGATGGCTACTGATTGGGGGAGCTTTGTGGCTCTAATACTGAATACTTTATGGAAAAGGACTTTATCATGCTTCGTTGGGCAGAGGAACAACGGGGTGAGATTTACGGCCAGGAAAAATAAATCTTTTTCCAAGTTGTGGCCCCTTCTCACCAGTGTCTCCTTTGCCCCTGGGGTCAAACACTAAGGAATTGGGTTTTATTTTATTTTATTTGCCTTTCTGTGAACACCAGTTTTTACTCAGGATCTAAGGACAGAGCAGGCTGAGAGCTTGAAATTTATGAAATAACCCAGACAGTCTTCTCTGCCCGCAGCAGGCAAAAAGCAGAAGGATCTGTTCTTGAATGCTGTTGGTGGCCATATTTTGCTGAATGTCTTGCAAGTTAGTAGTCAGACATCATTATCATCATCGTGTTGTCCTGAAGGTAAAGAAGAATGCTGAGTGCTTCCAATTGAAGAGCTAGAGGAGAGAGGAAAGATGAGAGTTACACAGGTGGATGTCCTCTCTGCAAGGGCCTGAGCTGAGAACTTGTCGAAGGGAAACTAAGAATAATTCTCTGGATTCCAAATTAAATTTCCAGTTTTTGGAGAATGTATGAAGTCCAAGCCTCTACTGAAGGCCTAATCTGCACCCCCCACGCATCTGTACAGTGTCCCCACTCACCTGAGATAATCTTCTCTGTCTCAGGTAGCCCTGTGTCTGCTGTGTGGGTGAGCCTGTTCTCCCTGGCCTCCTCCTATCCTCAGAACTTGACTCTCTAGAGAAGTATGACCCCCTCCCCAGGTCTCCACCTCCCTCGGGCCACAACATAAAGCCATACAGCAGGGATCCTCACACCTCCTGATGCCAGGCACCAAGAGACTGCAGCTAATTCCAACTCTAGCCCTCCCCCCACTTTACACAGACTCCTTGTTTCCCTGAGTTTCAAACCAGTTTCCATCCTCTTTCGAATTATTTTAATGGTGTCCAGAAATGTCCCCTGGCTTCTACTTTCCTGCTCCCTGAGCACTACCAACCCAGTTCTAACAGATACCTTTTATCTTGTTTCTCTCCAGAGAGAAGGAAAGGTGTAGTAAGAGAGCTAAGATGCATGTCAAAGGCAGGCATGTAAATGACTGTTGGTCTCCCTGTGTGCTAGGCCCAGTGCACTGCCAGCTTTATCACATGGAATTCTTATGTAGTGCCTACTATCATCCCAGATCCTCCTTGCTTCCTGGAAAACAGGACAGAAATGCTAACTCAAGCAAGTGTCCCTGCTGAGGCCACTGAACCCAGTCTTGGCCTTGCAGTAGTCACAGATGCTGACTTTATTATATTCTTTTTTTTTTTTTTTTGGTTTTGTTTTTTGAGTCTCGCTTTGCAATTCAGGCTGGCCTTGCACTTGTTTATGTAGCACAGGCTGACCTCGACTCACGGCAATCCTCCTGCCTCACCCTCCTGAGTGCTGGGATTACAAGTGTGCCCCACCACACTGAGCTATTTATTATATTCTTTACAAGTGAAGAAACCAAAATTCAGAGAGGTTAAGTGATTTAAGACATGCAACTGGTAGATTGCAAACCCAGAATTCAAACTGAACTGTTCAGGATCCAAAATTTCAAGTCGTAAACAGGGAACCCCCAACTGAAGGTTGTTACCCACTGAGGGGTCGGGGAGAGGTGGGGATATATACAGCCTGAGACAGTGTGCATGGATCGGACTTAATGAAGCTGGTCCAGGCTGCATCTGCACGGTAAGGGAACAGTGGGAGGAAAAGCCTCTGGCCTGTGTCCTGGACCCAACAGGGGACTCTGTGAGCCCTGCAACCTTTGAGGGGCAGCAGGAGGTGGGATTTGAGGGAGGCCACCCTGGAACGGAGCCTAGCTCCAGCCTGGGATAGGGGTGGCTACTACCCCAGCTGCCCCGGAGGGGCACCTTATCCTGCCATCAAGGCCTCTGCTGATGGACTGAAATTAATCAGAGACACCCGGAGGAGTCGCCTGCATCAGACTTTGTCACCCTGAGATTCTAACATCACCAGGTCCTAGAGGAAGGACCCACACACACACACTAAGCAGACGGCTCGGGGTGGGGCAGGGGTAGAATCCAGTCCCAGGTCACCCAGTCAGGCCTCCTGCACAAAACCCTCCTCAGTCGGGTGGTAGGAGGGCGTGCTAGAGGAAAGACCGAGCTCCTGGCCTGGAAGGAGAGAGATGAAGAACCAACTCCTCCTGCTTGCTTTGTACTGCGGTGCCGCCACCTGATCGTCCCAGAAACCTCGAGCAATTCCGGGCCTTCTCTGAGCCACTTCGGAAACGCGTGCACAACAAGCGCCCCGTTTTCTGGCAATGTTAGAAACAAAGGCGACGCTGCAGTGGGCACTTAATCCGCTCTGGCGTTGCTCTAGGGTCCTTCTAAGCAGCAGCCCAGCCCTCTCGGTAACTTTATGGAAGAGGTCCCGGATTGCCTGAGGTTCTCAGAGCGAGGCCTGAAGCTCAAGCAGGTTAACGTCATTGCAGGGCAGGGAGTGAGCCTGGGCAACCTGGCTCCCAGCGGAGCGGTGGGGTTCTCTGAGCCCCAGTTGCCGGCCCATCTTCTGGGGTAGTGCTCTAGACTTTGGAGGAGAACGTTTGTTAATATAGGCACGAGCTCTCTCTGCGAGGTCCAAGACTGAAATGAAACCAGTGCAGCTCTTGGACGTAATCCCTCGCCATCTGCTCACAGCGGCTTTGCAGAGCGCACTCGCCCCCGTTCCCCAGCGAGTCCTCGCAGAGGTCCCGCAGGCCGCTCTCGCCAGCACTGGTTCTGCTGGAGCGAAATCGAGGCTGAGCCGGGTCACCTGCAGCACAGTTAGTAAGAGTCAGTATCACAGTCTCCAGCCCAAGAGGAAGTCGGGAGATCAGCTGGGCGAGGTCGCAGTGCGCTGGGGCAAAGAGAGGATTCCCGCAGACCCGGCCCTCGGATCGCCTTTCTTCACAGAAAGAGATCTCCTAGCTGGAGGCAAGTGTTGGTACCAGTCTCTAGGGGAACGTAGGAAACTGAGTAACAAGGAAAAAGTAGCGCTTTGGTGATGCACTCCGTTCCTACTTTCTTTGACAGGGTACCTGGCGCGCACAGAGAATGCCCCAAGTTTCCGGCTTGCACGCCTTTCTATACCAGCGACCCCTCCCGCTCTTGATGGTGTACTCGCAGAGCTTTGATGAAAAAGCGCAAATGCAGCAGGAGCAGAAGGGCCCCTTCTCAGTCTTACCTTCCGGTATCTCTCTTAGACCAATTCGCCTACCTTGAAGCCCTCCTTTGGCCTTCTCTGCACTCCGTTGCCGTGCCGCCCGCAGACAGGGGCACCAGGGAATCAGGGCATCAGTGCACTGCCTTACGGTGCAAACTTTGGTCTCACACTCAGCAACCAGGAGCCTTGAGAGTGAGCAGCTAATGCAGTCTTGGGAGCAAGGAAACCCACTGTGCATTCTGTGCCTGGGCTTTCTCCAGGATATTTTCCCAAGTTCGACGGGGCGGGGGGGGGCGATCTCTTTTACAGAAACATGAACTTCCTAGGGCCTTAGAAGAACCCTATAATGACAGTAATGCTGAAGGGTATCAGATTTCCCACACACAAGGGATTAGACACGAATATCATACTTGGAACTGATCCCCTTTATAACTGTATCCATTTTGTCTCTACAGGACCAGATACCCTAGTATATGAGGTCACAGGAACTGTTATCTCAAAATCATCTTACAGGAAAACATGCAAGGCACTGGCTACTTTATAAACATGCAGCTCTAGAAAATGGCTGTCCTAAAACCTTTTTTTAACCTTCCAACTTTGAAAAACATTCATCCCAACTATCTTACAAGCACACACACACACACACACACACACAAAACCATGTCAGATCAAGTATAAAGTTGTTCAGACCTAAACTGAATTCCAGACCTAGGATATCCCAATATCCAAATCATTATATTCAATGTGTTTATTCTTAAGGATTTATGAAGACTTTGTTGGGCAATTCTGGGTATTCGTCATTTTTTAAATACAGGGTTTTTTTTTTTCTTACAACGTAAGAGAATATTATGAATGCTATTTTGGCTATTGCAGAATCTATCAAATCAGGCTGGGAACACTTTTCACTCAAAAAGTTTAAAAAAACAAAAGCAAGTTTCAACCCCTCTTGTTGTTTTGTCCACTTCTTATTGTATATCCAGTGCTGTTTATAGTACTTATGATGTTACTATTATTTGTAGCAAGTTGACCTTTGACTGCTTCTCCAAGGATTAGGATTGAAAACAGATTTACTAAAGACTTGTCAGTTTTAAGAGTTCTGAAAAATCAGTCAAAAGCTTTACACATGATTAGGGAGATAGTCTCCATCGATGCTAACTTAAATAATGGAACAACTACATTTTGTATGAATTGAAACCATGAAAGTTGGTTTTCACTCAAAAAGTTCAACCAGCTATAAGCAGGTGAGCAGTTAGAGTGTTTGGGTGTTTCCAGGGCTCTACCAAAGCAATGTGAATCATCATTGTTATGATTACTAATTGATACCACTCTGACTTAGGCCTCAGGAAAATATACAGTAGCCAAATCCAAGATGGAAAAGCATGAGCCTGCTTGCCCTTTGGCCATACCCTTTCCCCAAGAAAACAATACTTTCTACTGCTCATCCTCAGCAGCCCAGTTTCTCACAGTCTAAGTCCACAACTCAGAAGTCCAGCTTGAATCAGGCGCCAGTGTGTTGAGTCTGCCCAGGAAGTATACACTGTGTAGCAATCAGTGCCTCTCTTTTAATTTCAGGAACTACAACCTGAAAGGAGACAAAATTGAATGAGACCTCAGGTACTGAATCTTGAGGTGATGCTCTTTTTCCTGGTTGGATGAAGAGATTTCATGTATGTAGAGCCTCTTAATTTGGTGACATTCCTATGGCCTATGATTAATCTTCTTAAGATTTGATTTGACAGTGCTGGACATGCTCTGCTCCCCAGTCTGCTGGAAAGCCTGGCCCAGAGGGCAAGGAGGCTCACAGTGACTGACTGTAACCTGTGCGAGGGCTGTGGTATCCATGTCTGGGAAGGACTTTGGTATGTGTGGATATGATGGAAAAGTAGCTGTTCATTGAGAAATCTCTAGACATTCACTTGGGGAGGACCCAGCAGGTCAGGATATTGGATATTGGATTTGGTGAGTGCAAAGCACTATATTCAGGTCTATAGCAGATCATTATAGTTTGCTAGCCCTGCTAGGAATCATCAGAAGCCACTGAGTCAGTTCACTACAACTCAGATCCAAGAGAGGAGAGGAGAAGATAATAACAGAAAGTTTTCAAAGACTAGCTAACTCTCAGCTGAACTTCAAAAGAAGTGTAAATAGAGTTTGACTCAAAGAGAAAGACTTAAACTTGAGGAAGGTAGATTGTAATCACAATGATGATAATAGTAGCAGCAACTTTAAAAATGGTATCAAGAGAGAAAATTATGGGCCAAGAAGAAGAATCTATGTAGGTAGGAGTATGAAACCCTTCCTTACAGTCTGCAGAATTATCCACCATTGAGTTTCTGGCTTTCCCAGAATCATCTTGGAAAATATGCATTCATTTATCACCCAGTGAACCAACTGTAATACTGAAGGTAAAGAATAGACTCAAAGTGAGCTTGTCTTATGTACTGGTGAAAAAACAAATTGCCCCCAACCCCTGTAAACCTTTATTCAGCTCAGAAGTTTGCCTGTTCTTGATGCACCAAGATATAGAAACAAACATCACTTAAGATAACCTTCCCATTCATCTTTTTGAATCCACCAAATATCATTTCCCTGATAAAAGACAAAGTGATAGGAAATAAGATAACGACCCTCTAGATGACATTTTTGCACAGAGCTGTTGTTTCCCCAACCCATCAACCTATCATTTCTGTTTCTCCTTCATGTACAAGCAATCAGTCAAATTAGAAAGTTCCTTATCCTGAATGGTGAGGTTTGGTGAGGCAATGCTTCCTCTAGGAGTTCCATTCTCTGCCTCCCTTAACTCTCACAGTCCCTTCCACAGAAGTCCCAGTGGGAAATCCAGAAGCTTAGGAAAGAGCAGCCACCCTCTGTTTCCTTGGCATCCTCTTGTCTTCTAGTGTGGTTTTCCTCCCATCACGAATTGCCACCTTCTTGACATCAAGCTGTTGGTGTGTTGCTTTGGAAATAGAATAAGAGAAGGATGAGCCAGGACCTTGAAAGAAATAGAAAGAGAAAAACAATGTCTTTTCATTCTTATAAAGTAATAATCTTTAAGTGGCATTGGAAGTTATTCTTACTAGCCTACTCTTATAGACTTTAAAATATTTAGAGCTCCATTTTTCAACCTTGGAGGAAAAAAAGCATTGCTCATTCTAATAATACTCAAGTAAGATTTCCTTCCTAACTTTTGTCCCACTCTCATGCCAGGATCACCCAGGAGTCTTTCCTCAAGGTCTCTTTAGTTGGAAACAACCCTGTAGTTGTCTACACACATATTTTTGCCATAGTAGTATAGTTTTGCTAAGACACAGCAAGGTGAGCTACTTACTCTTCATTGTCATTCTTCTAATCATTTAATTGGAAATAAAATCCCAGGGAAGAGAGCTCCAAAATATGCATAAACCCATTGTTCCATGTCAATTACATAAAACTATTGACTGAGGGATATTTTTATAGTACTATCTGAGGATGAATAAATGCCTCAACCCTTCATTTGATATCAGTGAATTCCAGTAAGTGATTTCAAAGTAGTTTATGCACCATTTTAGCCAGTAAATTTAAAGTGAAATAAAAATAATGTGCAGACTTTCTGATCTATTAATGATTATCATTTAGAACACTTATATTACCAAGTAATATGGATACCATGTAAAACACTGGAAAACCCTCTGAGTAGGAACTTCTGTTTAATCTTACTCATATTTTAAAATTTCAGTCACCCTGGTTCATAAGACAAAGAAGCAGTAGGAGAAATTTAATTAGAGGACAAAAAAGTGCTACTGAGGTGAAATGTGTGATGGGCAGATTCTCAATCAATCTCTCCTCTCTGATCTATGGAATTTAGCTGTTGTCTAGTATGAGCTTGGAAAGCTTACCCATCCTCAATTTAAGTAGCAGAAATAGTCTTTATTTTATACAAACTGGAAACTAGGTATCAGTTCTTACTGGAGGCATCCTCTATATGTTAGAAGGGAAAAGCTAGGCATGTGAAATGTGTTCACTGAGAGTTTGCTTTCTAGTTGCCTACCTTCTGGAGTAGATGGTTTGATATTTGCAATATTAAGAGGGTTATTTAATAGTGGTTTGCATGGACAGATGACGTTTTCTGGGAAAGACAACTTTTTATTTCTAAGAGATAGCCAAAACAGGCACAAAGGAATGTTCTATTTAACAGATTGGTGGATTTAACTGCCTGAACTGCCTCCTACCCCAGTCCTAGCCACACTGGTGCCTGCATCTGGCTGTAGTGCTTATGTGACCACAACTCCCTTATGGGTACCTGTCTATCTTAAATTGCTATTGTCCACATCTGGGCCTCTCTTGCCCTTTCTTTTGTTTCTTTGCTCTTTTCTTAATTCACTTAAATATCTGGCAAGTATTCTTCAAACCTGGGATTTTCTTCCATATGTTTGAGACAATCTTTCAACATTTCTAATTTTCTTACCTTTCTTTTAAAGAATTGGTGTATGGGAGAGAGAGAGAGAGAGAGAGGAGAGAGTAAATTTGATATTTGATGGCACTGCCAGTCATGGAACAATTAGTAGCTAAACTCAGCAGCAGCCTTACATAGAGACATATGAGAGCCTTCATTACACGGAGCCTTGTTCATTAAGAATCACTCTTAGCCAAGCTATTTAAAACTGCACATATTTGCATAACAGAAATGACACCTTAACATGAAAGAAAACTGCAGTTCAAGAAGCTTTATTTGAAGAGTCAGTAACTCACTGGAAGTTTATGGAGAATTCTGCCCCCTCTCTCAGCATATGAAGCTTCTGTAGCCTTTTGTGACTGGTGTTTCACCTTAATCCTAGGAAGAGATTTTGTCAGATCCGAAGTACTAGGAACTTGTTTGTGGTGCTGGCCAGGAGAATGGAGAGAAAGAGGGAGCAGAGAAGGAAGAGGGGTGGATGGGGGGACCCTAAGGAAGAGTGCCCAGTGAGAAGTTCCCTCACATTTCATTTCTCCTCTGCATCTTCCTAGCTGGCCTCCAGGAGTGGCCGGAACCTGCCTGAGGAGGCATTCAATGCCTTGTGGGCCCCCTGGATTCCAGAGAGAGAGAGGTCTGTGATGTTCCGAGGGATCCAACTAACACAGCAAGTTGCTCTTTGCCAACTCCCGATGTAGTCACCTTATTTTAACCCCAGGCGATTACTCCCTCTGAAGTCGTGGTTCTGCCTTTCGCCCTTTAGCCATCTCCACAATCCAATTTGTTCTGGAGCTGACAGATTGTCCACTTGGGTGTGGTGGGAGCATGGGAGGGAACTGAGGGACTGCTGCCCCATCACTCAAACGCCTTTCTGCCTTAGAGGAAGAGCTGAACAGTGAGAAGGAGCCCGGAGCCTCCAGGTCAACTGTGGCCCTCTTCCACCGAGTCCACTTTCAGGCCGTTAAAGACTCACATTATTAGCATCAGCTGCGGTGAAGGGCAAGGCCGAGGCTCTAAGTGGCTGAGTGCAGAAACCAGGCCCCCAGACGCCTCTGCAACTCCACCCCCTACCTACAGGCACCACAGGCTAGATGTGAACGGCTCTCTGGAGCCCATTTCGGTAATAACTTTTACTTTGAATCATTCCCCTACCAACTCCCAGGTCTTACAGTACTGGCCGCCCCCATTACGGGATTCCTCAGGGACCACGCCAAACACACCCTGCAGAGGCTGAGCAAGCAGGGACAGCTGCGTCCTGTAACTTGGATTCTTCTCACCGACATGCCCTCACTCCCTCCCAGCCCCCGCGCGCAGGCATCCCTGTCCTGAGACAGGAAGACCTGTGCAAGTCCCTTCCCTTCCCAGGTCTGGTGCGTGCCTACTTCATCCCCTTACCCATCTCGTTGGCCAAGCGAAGGCTAAGCAAAGTTCCTGTCAAAGCGCATCCTTACTGAATTTTGTACGGGAGGGCTTGTAGTGCCAGCGCTCTGGGAGAGACCTGGAGACCGTTTACCAAGGCCCAAGTCAAATGGCTCCACCAATCAGCAGCGACTCAGAGGCCAGAGAATCCCTGGGGGCTGCCCGGCACCCCTCTGTGGGCCGCAGATCTGGGACTGTGCGCGCGGGTAGCATGCGCACTACTGTCCGGCTCGGTCCTAGGTCCTCCGAGTGTCTACAAAAATGGGAAAGGGCCGCCTCCAGCCCTCTCATTCCCTTCCTTTCGGATCCTAAAAGGGATTTACCCGCTCTGGGCAGTCCCAGTGTGGGGAAGAGGTGGGCCAGGCCGCACTTGGAGAGGCGTCGCCACCAGGGGAAGGCGTTGGGCTCTGCAGGCGCCGGCAGGCCGGGAAGAAGGCTTGGAGGCAGGCGGCGCCGGAGGGAGCGCCCAGCCCAGCAAAGAGTTAAAGGGAGGGGACGTGGGCTGTCACGCGTCATTGGGCAGATTATGTGCAGCAAACAAAAAGTGTGTGTCTGTGTGCCAGTCAGTCACTGCGTCGGGTCCATCTGTACCTCCTCTCTCTCTCTCTCTCTCTCTCTCTCTCTCTCTCTCTCTCTCTCTGCTTACTCTCCCCTCATTTTCCTCTCCCCATCTCTCTGTCTTCTCTCTTTAGGCAGAGCCTACGAGACCTGAAACACCCCTTGACATGGAAATACACTGATACAATAGGCAGAAAGAAACCCTCGATCGCAGCTTCCCAGTTCCAGGTGGCCTTATTTGGGAGAGTGGATCCTGACCTTATTCCGGGTAAGTCTACTGTATTTGCACTGCCGTGGGAGGGGGGATGGGAAGAAGGTGGGTTTGATGGGAAGCTTGGAAAATGTTGCGCCCCGTCCCCTCATCATTCATAAGACAGGGAAAATGATTATTAAGGGGACCTCTTCTGCCAATAAGAGTATACAAAGGGAGGAGCGTGTAGGGCGCACTTTCCCCGAGAAGCCCGGGGCTGGGGGGCGCGCGGCCGCAAGACAATGCCTGCCTGGAGGGGCGGGAGCGCCGCGGACCGCTGCGGCTGCTTTCCGGACCCCGCGCGTCTGGGGCAGGGTCCCCCGGGCCGCCCAGAGCCCGGGCCTGGCGCGGGACGCCTCGCGGGGAGCTTTTGGATGGCAAAGGAGACTGCACGCGGGCGAGCAGCCCGGGCTCCTGCCCAGCGGATATTGTGACAGCGGCTGGAGGTTCTCGGAGGCCGCCGGCCACTCCGACCCGCAGCGAGCGCGGCCAGCGAGGACCTTTTCACCGTATTGTTAGGTAGAACTGCATTTTAATGACTGCGTCCCTGCTGTCGGCTGAAGTGACGGCGTCCTCCCTGCACAATGAAACGCTTGTGTGAAGAGTTTTAAAGAGAAGAGAGAAGAAATTAGGGCATAAAACGCTGATCTGGAGGAAACTGAAAAGGGGAGAATAGGACTGATTCCTTTGAAAAGATGAGCGGTCCCGGTTTTTTTATGTATTTAATTTGCAATTGGAAATCAGGAAGGTTAGTTTGTGGGAGGCAAAAATGCCCACGGATAGATGGTATAGTATAATAAAGTTTCTATTTGGGGATCTTTTCTTTATGTTTGCTGTTTGACAGATATGGTCCAACACTTGCCACTGCAGGCACACATGAGAATGAATGGGAAAAGGGGCTGAACAAAGTTTTAGGCTCTGTTAGCTGGAAAGGAAGCAAACAAACAAAATAAAAACTACCTTGGAATCACAGTTGCTAGACTAATTGGTTAATGAACATTAATATAAAAATAGGAATTATTAATGAGTTATGGGCAGCTTTGCAGAAAAAGAATTAGGTTTACTCTTTTCTACCACTTGTATTGTAGGAAATATGCATAAATCACTGCCAATTATTAGGGAAAAACCAACCTGGAGAAATCTTTTGATCAGTCGGAAAGAGTACAAAATGCAGCCAGCTCAAAGCTAGTTTAAACATTTAAATGCCTGCTTTCTCTAAGTATGATGTCTTGTAGGAAGTGTCCAGTAGCAGAGGAAGGGAAATGTCCCTTTATGACAGCTTAATAGAGAGTCCTCCATTGGGGCATTACTTTCTAAATTGCTGTGGATTAAACAGCTGGAGAGTCCGCAAAGGACTATTCAAGCAGGGCTGCCCCCTCTTGCCCAAGCAGGGTTGTGTCTGGGGAAGTGAGAAGTCACCAGTCATTACACACACTATTTCAGACAGGGGACAGTTCAGGCCTGCCCTGTACCTGCTCACTTCATGGACCACATGCGACTCTCTCCACCCTCTTGTATAACAAGGTAACTAGGATTCGCCCTCATCCATAAATAAGCATGTCGAGAAAAAAATAATTACCTCTGCTTGCTGCTTTTAATTAAAGCCTCGGAGGGACAGTGTTGGATTATGGTAATGAGCAGACATACGTCCCTTCTTGTAGGCTGCAGAGAAAGGTTAGCTGACACGGAATTAGTGGCCCTGACACTCCACTTGAAATCCATTCGCTATGCTCCACTGTCTCTGCCTGCTTGCTAATGCGGCTCCCCTCTTTGGAAGAAAAGAAAAAAAAAATCAGCTCCTGGGCATCCAGTTCAATGCATAGGAAAAGAGTGTTTCCCCAAGGGTTAGAAGTTTCTATCAAAAAAGTCTACGTAGGTTGGTAGAAAAAATATATTACTATTCTCTCATCATCTTTACCCCAAAAGTCATCCATTGCCAACATGATATAAAAAATAACCTGGTCTTTTCTGGCCTTTTCTTTTTCTCCCAAGTATTCAGTGGGCTCGAGGTCTCCCACTATTCTGATTATCTAGAAAGGAAGGAAACTACAACTAAGTTGATATTTTTAAAGCATTTTTAGATCGGTCTGCTTTATTTGTAAAGTAAGAGCTTTGCAAAAATCTGGCACGTGCAAAAAATATATCTCTCGGAACTGCAATATTCTGTGTGGGTTCATAGCAGTGATAAATATGTGATATCATAACCTGCTTCTGCCCTGCATATTTGTCTCTAGTGATGGAGGATTCAGGCATCCAGAGAGGCATCTGGGATGGAGATGCCAAGGCTGTCCAACAATGCCTGACAGATATTTTTACCAGCGTTTACACAACCTGTGACATCCCTGAGAATGCTATATTCGGGCCCTGCGTTTTGAGCCATACTTCCCTGTATGACAGCATAGCCTTCATAGCGCTCAAGTCCACTGACAAGAGAACTGTACCTTATATCTTCCGGGTAAGTGTTGGCCTGTGCTGTGTAGGTGCATGAGGGCAACATCTTGGAAATGGAATAAGAATCATTCTCATGACAAGCAGAACAGACTCTGAATGTAGAAAATGCAATAATGCAAGCAGTCCCAGTTTAAATGCCAAAATTGAGAAAATAAAAACTAAATAAACTGATTTTCAACTGATTTTTCTGGAACCAATGACAAGCTGCTTAGGAATGCTAGGAAAGTGGGAATCGGTGTCTCTGTTCTGAGTTTTCTGCTTGATGAACCTGTCTTCCTCAACTCTGGGCTAAGATCGTTTGTACACTAAATGCTTTCTGGAAGTACTTTTACAAGTATTGGGCATTATCTGCTTTCCAGCACAGGAAGCCAGCTCATCTCCTGAATGTTACTTTCTCTGGTAATATTAGCTAGTGCCCAGAGTTTATTTAAATAAAAATGGTAATTGTTTTGACAGCAATGCATCATGAAGTCTTTATATTTGAGTTTGAAGACAACAGGCCTCTCACTTTCTATTCTTTCTTTACAAAGAAAAGCTATTATTTGTCCAAGCCGAAATCAGGAAGATGCGTGCCACCGAATAATTTCTAAGATCTAAACTTGCACTTTACTTTTGAAACAAAATTCCTGATACTTTTGTAGTGTGTAAGAATTTAGAAGTAAATTCGATACAGGTTAACACTACTTTACATTTTAAGAGGGAATCTCTTCATTTGATATTCAACCAATATACGAAAAAGATTTAAATCATATGACCGATGCAGTGTTTCACAAGGATAGTTATCTTGCCTGCTGATTCAAAGCATAAGTTTGTGTATCAGCTTGCCTCAACTTTTGGTCTCAGATAATTCTCTGGAAAGGACAGGAAAGAGTCTCATTTGTCTGGCTTCGTTTTCTCACAAGGGTGTCCCCTCTTCTATTTTAAATTACAGGTAGACACCTCAGCGGCAAATGGCTCTTCCGAAGGCCTCATGTGGCTGCGCCTGGTCCAGTCGGCCAGAGACCGAGAAGAACAGAACCTCGAAGCCTACATCAAAAACGGACAGCTGTTCTACCGCTCTCTCCGCAGGATTGCCAAAGATGAGGAATTACTCGTTTGGTACGGGAAAGAACTGACTGAGTTACTCTTGCTGTGCTCCTCTAGATCCCACAACAAACCGAATGGTAGGTTGGCTCTCGACCAGCGCATGGGCCCTTCGCGGGCTGGGGAGAGGTGCAGGGAGCAGCGGCAGGGCCACCCATGGGCGTCTTTCCTCCGGGAATCTCCTAGGAAGCTTCCGGGATGCAGCCCGAAATGAAGCTGGGACAGACGGGAGGATAAGCCGGGGCGCCCTCGGCTTGGTTACCGTATTCCCCCATCAGGAAGGAAAGTTAAATCAGGTCGGGTAGCCTGTTTTGCTGGAGCTCAAGGTGGCTTGCGAAGGGGATGCTAGCCAAGTGGCCGGGGGCGACGCTGAGTAATGGTGTGGTGTGCTTGTGTGTGGTGTTTCCTCACTAAGCAGGGTCGTCCCCTTATACATGCCTGGAATGCAGCCAGCGTTTCCAGTTTGAGTTTCCCTATGTGGCACATCTGCGTTTCCGCTGTCCCAAGAGACTTCACAGCGCTGATCTGAGTCCCCAAGATGAGCAAGGCGGCGGCGTGGGCACGAAGGACCAAGGGGGCGGCGGCGGTGGCAAAGAGCAGCAGCCGCAACAGGAGGCATCCTTGGGCCCAGGGCCTAAATTCTGCAAAGCTGGCCCCATCCACCATTACCCAGCCCCCTCGCCCGAGAGCAGCAATCCACCCCCCTCCTCCGCCGGCAGCAGCAGTAGCAGCAGCAGTAGCAGTGCGAAGCCATCCACGGACTTCCACAACCTGGCCCGGGAGCTGGAGAACTCCCGGGGAGGCGGCAGCTGCTCCCCGGCCTCGGGGCTCAGTGGCGGCTGCAGCGGCGCCGGCCACCAGGAGGCGGAGCTGAGCCCCGACGGCGCGGCCGCTGGTGGCTGCAAAGGAAAGCGGAAGTTCCCCGAGGAATCTGCAGAGGTGGGGGGCCGGGCCCGCCTGGCCGAGCGGCCTCCGCCGGCCTCCAAGGAGGACTTGGTGTGCACGCCGCAGCAGTACCGCGCCTCGGGCAGCTACTTCGGCCTGGAGGACAGCGGCCGCCTCTTCACGCCGCCCAGCCCCGAGACCGGCGAGGCCAAGCGCAGCGCCTTCGTGGAGGTGAAGAAGGCGGCGCGCGCCGCAGGGCTGCAGGAGGAGACGGCTGCGGACGGCGCGGGCGCGGCGCCTGAGGACCAGGACGCTGGCGGCGGCGGCGGGGGCGGCACGTCCACACCCGCGGCCGCGTCCCCGGCGGGCGCAGAGAAGCTGCTGGGCCCGCGGCCCGGGGGCGCGCTGCCCGGGCGGCTGGAGGGGGGCAGCGCCTTCACGTCGGTGCCGCAGCTGGGCGGGGGCGCGGCGGGAGCGGCGGGCGCGGCGGGCGGTGGCCAGGGCTCCGCGCCCGATGAGCGCAAGAGCGCCTTCTCGCAGCCCGCGCGCTCCTTCTCGCAGCTGTCCCCGCTGGTGCTGGGCCAGAAGCTGGGTGCGCTCGAGCCGTGCCACCCCGGCGACGGTGTGGGCCCCACTAGACTGTACCCCGCCACCGCCGACCCGCTGGCCGTGAAGCTGCAGGGCGCCGCGGACCTCAACGGCGGTTGCGGGGCGCTGGCGAGTGGCGGCGGCGGCGGGCTGCCCAAGCAAAGCCCCTTCCTCTACGCCACAACCTTCTGGCCCAAGAGCTCGGCGGCGGCGGCGGCGGCGGCGGCGGCCGGGCCCCTCCAGCTGCAGCTGCCCGCGGCGCTCACACTGCTGCCGCCCTCCTTCACCTCGCTGTGTCTGCCCGCGCAGAACTGGTGCGCCAAGTGCAACGCCTCCTTTCGCATGACCTCCGACCTGGTGTACCACATGCGCTCGCACCACAAAAAGGAGTACGCCATGGAGCCGCTGGTCAAGCGGCGGCGGGAGGAGAAACTCAAGTGCCCCATTTGCAACGAGTCCTTCAGGGAACGCCACCACCTATCCAGGCACATGACCTCGCACAATTGACACTGAGAGTACCCCACCTGTCCATGCGCGCGCGCGCATACAGCCAAGCCAGCTGCTGGAGCAAACTCTTGAGGACGCTCACCACTTCCTCGCGCTCGGAAACACTGCACACGCACACACAAACACGCACACACACTCATGCAAACACGTTCAAACACGCGCCCCTTCCCCTCATTCAAATTATTTACCCGGGACACACACTGACGCGCAGGCGCGCGCGACAGGCTGGTGGATTTTTGATTGGGTGGGTGGTTGGAAGGGGTTTTCTTTTGAATGCACGCATTTTCACTTTCCCAAAAACAAAGGTACATTTTTTAAAATGTCATATATTGCAACATATTGATGCATTTGTCATACGTTTCTACTTAAATTATTAAGCACTTACGGTTTAGATGTAATAATTATATGTGAGGCAAAATTTATTTTAGATATAAAATAACGGAGGACAGTGAGATGCTTTCTGCATTTCTTGATGATAGCTTGTGTTCTTACAAAAATAAACAAAATGAATAAAAAGGGGCTCGCCATTCAGTTGAAGTTTCCGGGGGAAGTGCATGTATCATGAAATGATTATGGACTTCAATGGAGAATGTCACTAATTATGTAAATATGTATTTCCTTTTAATACAAAGTGTAATTTTGTGTCAGTGAAATGGAGTCTGAATAGTTATGTGTTTCTTTTATCCCTGGAAAGATTTATTAAACTTTATAGTTTATCTGGGTATGTTGGATGCTTTGACAATAAATGACTATTTTCTTCAAAACTACTTTTTGAAAAGTGTTTAACATGGTTTTGGTAGCCGAGTGCTACACTTTGAGTAGATAGCATTCAGTCCCTGAAAAGAAAGGAAGAGAACAGAAAGATGATAAGCCTTGACCCATTTGCATTTATTTACTGTAAGTCAGTTGTGTGCCTAAAAGATGGTTTGATTATGGCTTGGAAAATCTTTGACTGTAAAGTGTTTTGGGGCTTCTTGATCAAAGACAATTCATTTTGACAAAAATGCCTGCCATTGGGACATCTGCATTCTTTATAGCAGTAAGATAATTAGCATCTTCTCAAATGGTCCGAGACAAACAATTTTCAGGCCTGTATCTGGGAGAACAGAGGAAAAGCCGACTTTTGGTTCTAGGAGCAGTGTCTACATGGAAGAACATTTTATACTCTAGAACCTTTCAGCATTTTGGTGTCCATTAAGAGTTTTTTGTTTGTTTTGTTTTTCTTCGCTTAAATAAAAAAAAAATGCAAAAAAAAAAAAAAAGAGACCCTCTAGAGTTCCTCTAGGAATCAAAGTGAAAATATCATGGTTTGATGGTAGACTGTGTGTCAAAGGGCCCAGTTTTTCTTCTAAAGTCTTCAACATCTGCAGTGTGTGTGTGTGTGTGGGGGGATGACTATGCAGTAATATAATACAAAACAACCTGACAACTTTTCTCCTCTTTCTGTTCCCTTTATGAGAAGTCACTCTGTGGTCTTCATATACTGGCAACAATTCTTAGTTAAATAGAGGGTATTTGCGTAAGTGTTGGTGGCTTGTCCAGTAGCTATCAGACATAAAACCATCTGCAGAATTGGTACCTTAGGTCTTATGATAGATAGTTTGTTAGTAATCCCTGGGCATCCCTGTAGTCATCTGTGGATGCTCTAGAAATAGGCACTGTTTTAGCCATTGTAGGAGAGAGCTATTCTACTTTCTCCCTCCTTTCCCATTCTGCTGATCTTCCCTATACCTGAAGGACACATGAAAAGATCTGAAATGGAAAACTTATTGGAGGTCTCAATACAGGATTTTCCATGACTTTTCCCAAAAGAATTTTAAAGCTTTGATTATGTTAAGGCTGACACAAAACAAGTTATAGTAGGGGGCAAGTAAAGACTAGATTGAGGAGCACAGCAAGATGGCACATCCTATGATCTGGGACTGAAAGAGTCTAAAGGATTGAAGTTTGGGTCCTGCCTGGCAATTTAATAAGACTGTTTTAAAGAAAAAGAAAAGAAAAAAAAAAGAAAGAAAGAAAAGGAAACAGATGCAGGAGACTTGGCATTGGCCAAACAGCATGTGTCTACAGGGAGTGTAAGGAAAGTTGGTGAAAAAGTGGATTGGCTTCCTTAGAGTCACTCAAATACTTTTGTGTGTGTGTTACATCTGAGGCCTGTTTTAAGTTTTCCTAAGCAACAGTTTGATGACCTGTTACACTCATCCCCAACAAGGTGCGCTGCGAACAGTCCAAAATTCCACTTCTACCCCTGCTGTTCTTGACTAATGTGACCCTGCATCCTGTTGGCATCACTGATTTACCTGAGGCTTGGTTTTCTTGTCTGTAAAATGAGTGAGGCAGGTTCTCCTTGTTTTACCTAATGAGCAAACCCAGTGAACCTAAAGGGGACTTTCTAGAGAAGGACCAAGAATGACAGTGAAGAAAACTGAATGGCAAGAAGTGAGGATGTTTGGGGACAAACAGAAGACAGATCTCTAGAGTTTCAAATCACATTATCTGACAGGCAGACTAAATTGGCTGTGCCTGGAACACTAGTGGATCTCTGGAGCAAAAACCTGTTCAACACAAACACATGCAGGTTGTCCTGCCGCCTAATTTAAAAACCAAAAACCAAAAACCAAAACAAACAAACAAACAAACAAAAAACCCTGACCTCTTCCTTTCCATCTGGTCCTTGGAATCTCTTTATCACCAAAGTAGCTTCATTATCTACTGAGGATCCAGGCAGGAACAAGCACTGAGGTCTGCAAAAATGTAGCAAATGTTACCTTTTGGAAAACGCTTCTTCCCAGTCCAGAATCATATTTTCTGGAGAATTCATACAGACACTCAGAGCCTCCCCCGTGTTTTCTTTTGTGTGGTCATTAACTTAATCATACAATCAGGAAGAAAGCCCAGTCTTGGCTGAGTGGTGCCCAGACCATCCAGGTAGGTGTTTTCATGGCAGGCACTTTAGGGCTGTGCAGTTATGTTGATCCGTCTGCCCATGAGACCATTTTGGCGGGAAGTGGTAGGGAAAGGGTGCCCAAAGCTAGTCTAGTCTTCAGCCAAGGCAAACTCAGGAATGTTTGATTTGAATGCTGCCTGTTCAAGCTTCCAGAGGCACTGTAACCCTCTCCTGTGTCTGAGCTTCTCAGAGAGGAGCTGTAACCTCGTCTGTCTCCAAGCTGCGAGCGTGTGTCTGCTCACAGCTGCGGAGAAAACAAGGTCACAGGGTCATGTAGACATCAAGACCAGCTGGTCCCAAAAGTCCATGCCAGGTGGCCCAGTCCAACCAGGTGGCCCGAGCTTTGACAGTGGGAACTGCAGGCCCTGAAGCCAACCAGTTGCTTGGGTTGTGCGACCTTTGCTTTAGGACGGCAGTGGAACGACCCTGACCTCTACCCGGCACCCGGGATCTTCGACCTCCCCAAGGTCGCCGCCGATTCTCTCTCCTCTGGGACCCTTCCCTTCTCAGAGGCAGGAGGCACCTGCATTTTCTAGGACGCGCCTGAAGCATACAGCGTTTATCCCCCACCCGCAAGGGCCACCAGAGACACACACGCGGGTCTGCAGGGGTTCGCAGGCCCGGGAGAGCCCAGACCGAAACCGAGTCCTGGCTGGACAAGTTCCCAAGCGCACTCCTGCCTCTTCGGCCCTCGGGTGCCTCGCAGTCACGGGGGCGCTGGCTGCCGCGGCGGGGGAGCGGGTGCCTGGCGCGGTCCGCGTCACTGGTGCCGAGCCGAAACGCGCTGCCCTGTTAATGTCCTCCTCAGAGCGCATCGCTTTGAAGCGCGCTGCCTGGTGAACAGGAGTTCTAATGGGGAATCGTCTTCAACACCCAGGACCAGTGACACCCCGAAACGGCGCCCCTGTTCCTAGATGTGAGCCCCAGGTCGGCCTCAATGGGGTCCAGCTCTTCCCCTCTGCACCCTCAGAGCCCAGAGTCCGCCGGGCGCTGCGGGGTCCCGGGAGACCGAGGGC
>RJWM01004758.1:58706-98225 GCA_004363535.1 Dasyprocta punctata
ACACACACACACACACACACACACACACACACACACACACACACACACACACACACACACACACACACACACAGACACACACACAGACACACACACACACACAGACGGTGGTCTTCTGAATGTTCCTTTTTGCTTGAAATTCTCTTTTTTTCCCCTAAACTTGAGAAACAACCTCTAAAAGTTGTAGACAATCTGGTGAGCCCAAATCTGGGCTGGGTTTGGACCATGAAACTGGGCCACCCACTCACTTTTCCTCCTCCTAAAGTAACTGACCAGAAGATCCTGAGAGCCAGCACATGCTGAGGCAGAAATGATCTGTTTTGGAACCTGGGTGGGCACAGAGGAGGAAGCCCTACTCCTCTGCTTCACCCGTGATATCCCTAAGGCAGCTTCGCCTTTTCCCACTTCAGTCTGGGACTTAGAATTTTTAAGAAACATATCCACTCTTCAGGATGTGTGATGAGAAAATTGAAGAAAGAAATTTTTTAAAAATTGTTTTTGTTTTGTAATCTCTAGGGATAGAGGATTGGTCTCTTAGTGGAACTAATTTTGTTATGCTAAGTTACTATATACTTATCCCTCTTCAAACTGTGTGTGTGTGTGCTAGGATACTTATGCAAGTTTACATACACACTCACATAAGTACTAGTATGTTTACACATATAAATTTATATAGGCAAATATACACATAAATTTTAATTCCCACTCTTATGTATATGACTGAAGGGATTATTTTAAATAAGTTTCCTATGTTGACATGGCTTAATTCTCACAACCTACTCAAGAGAAGGGCTATTCAGGGCCCACTCATAGTGTTCTGGCAATTGTGTGGTTAATATAGATGTCACCCCCAGAACAGAACAATGAGACTGTAAGAGTGTAATGGAAAGAATAGTGGCTTGTAAGTCAGGGGAAGTGCTCCAAATTTTGTGTGTTTTTATTTCATGTATTTATTTGTTTGTTTGCTTATTGAAAAGGTCCTGCTCAGTAGCCCAGGTAAGGCTGGAACTTGCAATCCTGTCTCTCAAGTTTGGGAATCACAGACATGTGCCACTGGGCTTGGCTTGTTTCCTTTATTTGAACATGTGTATGATACTCCCCATGACTTAATCACAGAGCAGTGACTTGGAAAGCAAACACAGTCATACATGTAGAAGTTTTTCATGCCATTATATACGACTGACTTTTCTTTTGGTGAAAGGGATCTCCTTTTAGCTTTGTCTTCCTTGGGTCATCAGGTTGCTGTGGTACTGTTAGAAGAAAAATTTTTTTGTGGCCTTGACTTCCTTTAATGATTTTCTTCATTGTCCTGAAAAATAGCTAGTTCAATTTTGTGGGTGTATATGTAACTAACTGGGACTTCCTAGTGTTTCTAACACACAGGAAGTTTATAGAACAAAGTTTGAGGACATAAAATCAAGAAAGTCAATAAATCCATTAATCTACATGTAGTTTTTTTTTAAAGTTCTAAATTTTTATTTTAATGTAATGCAAGTAGATATTAATCAGGCAAATATAAAAACACTCTTCTTACTTCTCTATGAAAAAATAAAATAAAATTTCATAAAAAATAATGAGAGAACAGCAGTTCTGATTTTTAAAGAATGGTCAACATGTTACTCAGTGTACAAGTCACAAATAAGAAAAGATTCTTTCTTACAAAGAAGAAACAAATAAAAGAATAAAACTTTCTTTTCAATGAGCAAAAGAAACCAGTAGTAGAAATGAAGCATATTTAGCAGTTATGTTAAAATATTTTTGAAATAACAGAATAGATAATTTGGGAAGTTATTTGAACTTCTTGCTACCTCCTATTTATCCTCGTGCAGTTTTAACTGGCTTAGCTATGATAACCCTAAGTGAGAAGTGTAGAGTGTATCTAGTATTTAAAAACTATAAATCAGAATGATGCTAAGGATAAGAGGATTATAAGAAGAGTACTAGCTCAAATTTGCCTTGCTGTAGAAAGAATGGTAGAAATGCAGAAGTACAGCTCCTTCCTCTCCCTGGTTTCTAATGAAGGGCCTCTGGCTTAGAAAGCTCTCCCATGCTCATTGCGGGAGAAGAAGATACTTCCTCTACAGATGAAGAAATCTATCCATCAGTTAATATCATCCAAAGGTTTCCTGACTCCAGCTCAAGTTTATATAATATTTTTAAATGGATTTGGGGCATAATGTATTACTTTGTCATAAATAGTCCTATTACTCCTCTAACACAGAGGTTTTTAAAGGATGCATATAGTATTTCTTTCTTCTTCCCCTTTTCTTTAAGGAACAAATTCTTGGGGGGAAATATTAAGATCTTTTTTAAGCCAAGAAGCAACATGTTACCCCTCCCCATCTCAAAAACAAAGAGATGAGATTTGTAAGAATAAAATCATGGAGCAAAAAGTAACTAATTCTAATAGTTATTGGACCCTTTTCTTCTTTTCCCAGATTTGCCCAATCTCCCAATCTCTATTTGCACAATCCTCCTATCCTTTTTGTTGTTGTTGTTGTTGTTTTCACTGGAGAAAAGCATGGTTGGGTTTCAGGAGAAAAGTGGAGAAGCCTTTTCTACTTTTGATCAGTGTCACAGTGCACAACTGCTTTCAGAGTTGAAATCTGGAAGCGTGTTCCAGGATTACATCTTTCTCTGGGTGACTGTGCCAGTGTCACACCATTGCCTGTGCGACTCAAAGTAGATTTTTCTGCATTTTGTTACTTTCTTAGTGAGGTGTGAAACTTTATTTCTTCATATTCTGAAGGAGCATTTGATGACTTCTTTCCACCCAGGCAAATGAATTAGGATCTATTTTCCCCTCTGGCAAGATTTTCACTGGTCCTTTGACAAAGACAAACATAGCCAAACAGCGACACCCAGCCCAGAAATTGATGCAAGTCATGCAATTAGAAAAGTCTTAGTACCCTAGTGTTCATTTCTTTTTCTAGGCTGGGTAGGCATAAGGGTGGGGGTGAGGGTGGAGGGAGGCTGCACAGTAGCCAAATAAGTGTAGAAAAAATAAAATAAAAAGGGGATATTACTGCAGAGTCTCTTCCAGAAAGATAAAAGTCAGCATTCTAGGAAGGGTAATTAACTTTTCCATTAAAATGCTTTTGGAGAGAGTACAAGTAAAACTATTTGCTTTAGAGGGGCTGGATAGAGATAGTGAAGGTCAGGATGCTTTTGTTCTGGCATTTAATCTGCTCTCTGGATAATACCACATCCCATCTTCCCACCTCCTCCTTCCTTCAATCTCCCCTTAGTCCTTTCCCCTCCAGCAAAGAGGTGGTGTCCAAAACTTTCACCTGTGTGAATGGAGAAAAAACATTTGAATTTACAAGACAGTATTTGTTTCCCTTCCATATGCTATTTTTTTGGCTTAATTTCTAATTTCTATTCTTAATTTCTAATTTGAAACAGTCTAAGTAACAATGAAGCAGTGGTATGCAGAGGTACTTTTCCATGCAGGGTGTTATTGCCTAAAACTGCTTCCAAATTGGAGGTATTTTGTTTTTGGGCTGTGGTTATTAAGCCTCCAAACATGCCTAAACTTAAAACTAGGGGAGATATTTAGCAAACCTAGCTTTAAAAATCTAACTTCACCCCTAGTGAAGATAATTGGTGTGACAAAACAAGTCTCATCAAGCTACATGTCAGCTAGCAGCTCACATCTGAATTTCTTAAGTCATTTAAATATTCAAAGTACACTTATTTATAATAGCTTAGAAATAGAGACTTGGGATTTCATATGTCTATATGTGAACATCTCTCCCTCTCTCTTTCTGTAAACATTTCACAGATATCTATCTTCTCTGAGATGGGGGCTTTCTTTTGAACAGATCCAGAAGCAATTTAAACTTCAATATGTATAGTTTCTGAGTGTCTATCACATTAACTTTTGACAATCAACCTGCTCAGGGACTCAGGAGTGTAGTCAACTAAGAAATCAGCAAGAGAATCAGATAAGGAAGTAAGAGTCTTTTTACCATGAATAATAGCTATTAACAATTCAGGAAAGAAAAAGTAATAACATCTGTATTATGTTATAGATTTCTTAGAGAAAAAGATTGCCACAAGTCACCCAGAAAGCTGCTAAAAATGCAGATTTCCATAGGAACTGTCAGAAATTCAGTGTTTCTTTTGTAGGACCCAGAGCCTAGAGTTACAGGCAACTGAGTTAGTTAGAAATATTATAGGCAGTCAGACAGGGCTAGGCCCTCAAAGGAGCCAGCACAGAGGACCAGATGTCTTGTGACCTTGGAAGAGACACCACCTCTTGCCATGGGCCAGACCTCAAGACAGAAGGCAAAACAAATGCAACCACACCCTAAGTATAAACATTAGGGATTAGGGATGGATCACCTAGAGAAGCCAGGAATTACTATTCCAATCCCAAAGAGTCACTGATCTGTAAGAATGTGCGCTTTCGTGGTTGGAGGCACTCAGGCCTGGCTGGGAGGGCTCCCGAGAAGCCCATTTCTTTCTCCAACCAGGACACAAGTAAGACAGCCTTCCAGAGGCCTGCACGACTGGTGTGGACCCCAGGAAGAGAAACAGGTGCCCCCTCCCTCCGCCCCCCTCCCTGTATGCCTACCAGCGTGTGGGCTAAGAATCAAGGACAAAGCTCTGCATCCCCCACGCCCCCTAAGCAAACTGTTCATTCGGAGGTCTGACTACGTTGATAGCAACTAAGGTACATAAAACAACTAAATGCTAGTATTGTTTTGTTCATTTTGTAGGCTTGGGGCTGGCAGCCTAAGCATCTCTTTGGAAAATGACAGTACACAAGGTAGCAAAATGGGGGACTCTCTTCTACCTTGTCTTCGAGGCCCAATATTGTTGTCGTTGTTTTACTTTATTCTGATTAATTTTTTTTGGCCTTATTTTATACTCTGTTTTTATTGTGGGTTTTTTTTTGTTGTTGTTGTTTTGTTTTGGTTTGGTTTGGTTTGATTTTACTATACCTGTTGGAAAGGTCAACTATTCTGAAAAGAACAAGATATAGTATAGTAGCTATTGTTTTCATAGTATCTTTCTTAGAAGTTCTGTACCAGTTCTACTGCTTTGTTTTGACTGACTTCATTCTGTTATGTTTTGTTGGATTTTACTATCTTTTAAAAAAAAAAAAAGAATCCGCGCTTTCTATATGACTCGTGACTTGCTTTCCCATTTGTCCTTGATGGTCAATTTTATCTGAACAATTAATCTTATTGGTTGACCACAGTTCTGTTCCACCTCATGCCCATCTGCCTTGCAGGTTCCCAGTTTTCCCCATCATGGTTTTACTCTATAAAAGTCACTAAAAAAGACATGGTCTTTGGCAACCCACTTGGGACACCTTCTCTCTCTCTCTCTCTCTCTCTCAGACAGAAGCTTTCTTTCTTTCAATAAGTATTTCGCTCTTAACCTCTGCTGTTCCTAAAATCCATTCTTTGATTTTAGAGAACACAAACTCATACCAGACATATAGTAGGTTGGGAGTTTCGTACCCCTATGTCACTAGCATTTTCAGTAGTCTCCCCATATAATTCTGGAGTAGGTGGTTCTTCATCCACACTTTGAAAAAAAGAAAGAACTGAGAAAAGTTTAGAGCTAGCCCCATGAAGAGTTAAAATGCTAGAATATGCCAATTTACAAAATTGCTACATTTCAGAAATATTGATGGTAAATTGAATGACGTTGTTATAAATGTAGATTAATTTTTAAAATTTTCAGTGATGGTCTATCTTGTTTCAGATTGACTTTCACATTTTACTTTTTATTTCCAACTCAAATCTGGGTCATTGTTATGAACAATAAAATTGTAAATATCTGAGAAAGACTTTAAGAAAACCATGGGAAATCTTCACAGGAAAAAATTCAAATGTTCATGTATCATTAGTCACTTAGGAGTTTCCTTTTTAATGTTTAGATTTTGACTCATGTTTTTTTTGTTGTTGTTGTTTTGTTTTGTTTTGTTTTTGGTACCGGGGATTGAACTCACAGGCTCTTAGGCCATTGAGCTAAAACCCTGGTCTGACTCATGATTTTTAAAGATTGTTTCACAACTTTTTTGACATCAGTTTCCCAAAAGGTCTCCCAAGGCATGGTTTTTGAAAGTCAAACAGCAGCAGGATTGAAAACCCCTTGAATTTCTCATGTGCCCTCACCTCTAGCCCAAAAGTCCACCAGAGCTGCTTCTCTGCCAGCTGAGGTCTGCACCAAGGATATTGCTTTTTGATGGTTAAGTGCTACTAAACCTCTCTTGATTCAGAAGCCACCAAACATCTGCTGCAGAAACCAGAGAAGCAGCCTTTCCCTTCATGTCACCTGCCTGAAGCCTTTACTATCATCTTCCATGTAGAACTCTTGTCTTGGTCTGAGGAGGAAGAACCAAGAAAACCTAGTAGTACCAATATAACACAGTAAAGTGTGTACAATCACCATCAAATCTGATGTCACCAGTTACCCTTGGACATGCTGTGGATTCCTGGAATGCACCATTTATGTAAACGAAGGAATGATAAATGTTGCTTATTAGTGTCTAGATATGTCAGGATATGGCTGAGTGAAAGAGTAGCTTCAGTCTAATACTGAGACTGTAACTATAAGAGTATTTTAAAGGCTCCACAGTTTTTTATGAGCACAGAGAATTCTGCTGAAAAGTTATATTAGATGTCAAGAGACCAGTTTTATTCTGGCTCCATCATTTCCTGGCTGTGCAATCTTGAATGAACTAACTTCTTTAAACCTTAGGGATCTCACCTGTAAAATAAGAAAGACAAGAGTTTAGGATACATAATAGCAAGCTGGAGAAATGGGTTTAGTTCTATATCTGGAGGTTAAGTGTAAGAGTGACAGTGTACTGGAATGTACGTTTTGATAAACACTGGATGACTCTTTATACATTTTTGATTTTCCATTATGGTCTTATATTAGAAACACTTGGAAATTTTTAAAAACATGCTAGTGATTGTTCCCACTCCAAATGAATTCATAACACTATTTGGGGATGTGGACAGGGCAGCAGTGTATTCCTTTTCTGCCTCCAGGGATGAGAATCAATGCATTAGATAATCTCTAAGAATTTCCTGTAGCTCTTGAACTCCAAATTCTAACCTAGTGTTCTTGGTTCCATATGATAATATCATAGTTTATAAATAGGGGGTGTAATGTACATAGAGGGTTTACTAGTTATTATGGACTAAATTGTCTCTTTTCCAATTCCACACATTGGTGTACTAATACCCAGAGCCTTGGAATATAACTGTGTTTGGAGATGGGGCTTTTAATGAGGTGATTAAAGTAAAATGAAGTTCTTGGAGTAGATCTTCATTTAATATGCCTATTGTCCTTATAAGGGAGGGAGATTAGGACACATGCTACAGACAGAGGGCGACCATGTGCAGACAGAGTGAAGAGGTGACCATCTGTGAGTCCAGGAGAGGGGCCTTGGGAAAAAGCACACGTGCCAACATCTTTGTCCTGACTTTCCAGATTTGCAAGAAAAATACATTTCTTTTGTTTCAGTCACACAGTTTATGGTATTTTCTTATGCAGCCCTAGCAAACTAATGCACAAATTAAATAGTTCAGTGAAATCTGACTTTAAAGAAAATAGTAATTGTCTTGTTAGTTCAGAAACAATATACTTCTAAGTATGGATACAAACTAAAAATAAGCCTTACCTGTACACAAATAATCTGATGCAATGGACTTTTAACCCTAAAGTCACTATGAAAAGCAGTTTTTGGAAATATGCAGTTTCCACAAGAATTTAAAAATACTACAATTTATTCCTGAAGTTTTAATTAGCAAGACTGGAAAATTTACATTGTTTTTTGCTACCAGTAAGAAATAACCAATATGATTTCAGTTAAAACAATAATTGCTACCAAGTTTTTAATGAGATCATGTAAGATTTACTGTTAATTTTAATTATGAGTGTACGTAAAGCAGAATTTATTACTAGTTTTGATGCTGGGTTTTATAAGACAACCTTGTCCTCTGTCCTCATACATTCGTAATTTTCCTAGTTTCTTTGTTAAATGTTTTTACCTTAATTTTTCGATCAGATCTACTCAAAATGAGTATTTTCATTAAACCCTGAGGAAAATATTCGAATTGTAAAGAAAAAGATATATCGCCACCTAGCGGAAAGTAGGCAGAATCATCTGGTTATAATTCTGGATATTAAGCACAAAGTGGGTAGAAATGTTTTAGAATACTTTTTTGATCATCGGTATTATGCTTTGTTAAGTTATTTCTTCTATGTTTAGCTGACATGTTACTTTTAACTTCTGAGTTATATATTTTATTTTTTAAGGAATCACTTGGATACATAGGCTACTGCAATATGCTGAGTGAAGAAATTGAACATAGCCTTTCTCAGAGATATTTGGCTAACATGATAAAGTAATAAACTGGAAAATATAAAAACTATTTACTACTCACAGAAGATCAGTTTTATGGTAAACAGTCAATGTAAATATAGTTGACCAAGCTAGGATAAGTCACGTCTCTGGGCATAGTTCATTCTCTGAAAGAAATGCTATTTGACTATGATTTATAAGATACTTTCAATCTTAATGTGACCAGATTATATATTTATACTACGCACTTATATGTTAAAGCTCAAGATCTTTGTAATTAGGTAAGTTCCCTCATTTAGTTTAGGAAGTAGTGTCAGTAAATTAATAGGTGTTTGTCTTTGGAATTAAATTTCAGCATAGAATTAAAAGAAGCTTATTAATGGGAAGGAAGTTTCTATCTATTTATTTGGTTGCCAGGTTTCCAGAGCTTTTTTTCCATAAGAGTAAGGTGACCTGGCTAATTATAACCCCGGTGATTACATTCTATCCAGTTAGTTTATCCTTGCAACTTCTTGTTGGATTTATCGTCATTTATTATTTCCTGTCTTAAACTTTTAGGAAGTTGTTATTAAATAATCTTTGACTGTTGACTTTGACCATGCATGGAGGATGAGGTTAGTGACTTGGTAATTCTGTCAGAGCTTTCCTTACCATAAGCCAGGGAAGAAAAGGAAAGTTTAAAAATACTTCCCTCTTAGCCCTTGGTATGTCCCAAGAATTTCACAATCCTTAGTTGACCATACGATGCAGATGCCCTCTGAAAGTTTCTATTTCAGATGATGTAATACAGTGAGCTTAAATTATCACATTGTTTTGAATCAAATTGTTGGACAGACTTTCTCTCTGGGCAACATTACTATAGAAGTGTTACTAAAAGGCTTCCTTTCACACAAAATGGGATCAATGTGAAATGTCAATAGGTCTATAGAAAATAGGGAAGTATCCTAGATTAGTACATATGAAATATTCTAGATAGGTAATTGACTATAATCATGTAACTTTAAAAAATTAATTGTGAGAAATTGTGTATTACAGGAGCTTTAATAAACTGGACGTGAAAAGGATTGATACAATATTTCAAGTAGCTTTCCTTGGTTTTCCTTCTCCCCTTAGCTATGCTATATCCCACCAAAGAAGAGTAAGAAAAGAAAGAGAAAGATAGAAAATGGTTAATTTTCCTCCTTATATTTACTCTGAACAAAGAAGTTTGGGAAAATTGGTTTTGACAGTTGAGAATAGAGAAGGCAAAAAATGATCTCATTTTTTTCTTCATAGGAACTACTTCTATAAGCTCTTAGTAATAATTGAATCTTAGATGCATTTTATAGTATTTATTGCCTGTTACATCTATTCTTTTTCTCAAACCAATAAATGGCAGAAAAATTCAGTCTGAAACATGAAGCTACTGCCTTCTTAGGATGCATAATTTTTTTCTCCTATAAGATTTCTTTTTACAAATAATGTAATAACTAGCTTCACCTACTTTCAGAGGTAAAAGTGTCAGTTTGCACTGTGAAATGCTCTTTTATCAGTTGATATTGCTGCCTCATGTCACCTGCATTATCAATGTTGCCAGTCTGTTAGATATCTTCTAATTTTGCAATTAAGCAGGTAGCTTCAGTAGTAAAACATGGGAGAGGGTACCCTATGCCTGAAAATCAGTTGGGTGTGGCACCGACAAATTAAAGGTCATGGCACATGTCATTAGGGAAACAATCTGAGTACATCTGAAAAAAAACCTCTCAGGTTGATCTATGACTTAAATTCGACATAATTTAATATATCTGTTCCTTGAGCAAATGTATCTGTCAATTGCTATTATGTCAATTGCTTATTCTCCTTAAGATAGCATTTTCTTTTCCATTAGCATACTACTAAATAACAAACCCAATAATGGGGTGATGTCTTACCTTGTAACCTATAATTAAAATATTCCATTTTAAAGAAGATAATGCAGACCCATCGGATGGATATGTTAGCAGGTAACTTTTTGGACTGTATTATTTATTATATATTTGTATTATTCAAACACATTCATTTGATATATATTCCAGGGAACCTGAGCTTGGAAAATTAAAGTCTTTGTCACAGTAAATGAGAAATGATTTCTTAAGTCATTTTCTGTGACTGTGAATAGAAAGTAGGTGTAAGGTAATGAAATACTTTGAAAATGCTGTTAGTATTCAGATTTGAAGAACATTAAGATGGAAAAATGTCTGAGAAACATAGGCAAATTGATAATGGTTCTATCCATTAAAAATACTAGACTGCTCAGGTATAAAAATGTTTTATTAACCCTCAGTTCTATTTACTATTTATACAGATGCATGATAATAAGCTTATTTATATTCAACCAAACATTCATTTGGCAAGCAGCCTAGAATATTCTAGTGTTCTAAGAGTTGAGCAAATGCCTCAGAGACTCAAAGTCTTTGTTTCTTTTTCAGTGTTGCAAAGCATAACAATTCTTTGTCTTCTTGTTGCTGCATTATAAAAAGTTTATTGACAGTTGACACAAGCTGCCTTGATGATTTCCATATCTACTTTCAAAGTAGACCTTTAACTTGGGAATTATACCTGACATCTTTAATGTCTTTGTGTACTTGAGTGGATGTATATTACTAGGCTTCCAAGCAGCAAAGGAAAAGTTGAAAGTTATAACTATTTGTTTTAGTACTTTTTGTTTTTGTCTTTGCTTTCTTTTTAGCACATTGGTCAGATAAAACTTGAGTCAGGTTCAGAACTGCTGGTTACGCAGATAAGAAGAATGACCATTCAGATATTGGACTCTTTTTTTTTTTTTGTATAGGAATTGAACCCAGGGCCTCATGCATGCATGCTAGGTGATATTGGACTTCTTGATGATGAAGAAGTGATCACTATCTTGTTTGTTCTTTCAGTAAGGTGGGAAGCTTGAGCAGAAGCCAGTAATGGAATCAGAAAGCCCTGTCATTCCACTGACTGGTTGTGTTTCATTGCAATGAGTATTATTGGCAAGGCACTTTGCTGTCTTGAATCTGCATTTTCTGACCTGTAACCTAGAATACTGAAAAACATACAGGATTTTAGTAAAGATGAGATAAACTACAGAAATGCAAGTCAAATTATAGGCACTAGAAAAGAGGTATGATTGAAAAATACTACAGTTAAATTTTAAAGTGTTTATTACAGTGAAAGACACATTATCATCAATCCTCCTCAAAATACTCTACCTCCCTTAGAACACACACATCTTGTCATTCTTGCCATTTTCTGAACCAATTCTGGGAACCTTTTGCGAGTGTCTTTAGTTGTACAGTCATGGCTGACTAGATGCCCAGAACCAATTGAAAATGTTTACTTTTCATGGTCATTTTGACTTTGGGGAAGATCTAGAGGTCACATGGCACCACAGCTGGTAAATAAGGTGGATTAGGACACACCATAATGTTTTTATGAGCCTTGCTTTTCTATCAGATGGCACTTGGCAGCAGCATTCACTGTAGTTTTGATCACACCTTGTAAAGACACCAAAGAAGACTCCCAGAACTGCTCCAGAGAGAGGCAAGAACGATGGGATATGTGCTGTACTGAGGGAACGTATTTTCAGGATGGTTAGTGTGTCTTTTACTGTAATAAATTTTTAAAAATTTAAACATTCACCATATATTTTGATCACATCACACATATTAAAATTATTTTCATAATTCCTCTCTGTAGGGTTTTGTGATTTTTCCCATTGCCTATGGTTTCTTAACTTCAGGCTGAAAACACTTTTCTTGCATTTTTGAATGAAGAGAAGCATTTCTTATGTTTGTTCTGTGCAAAGAAAGAGTGTTGGGAAACTACGAAAGGAGATACCTACGGATTCAAACTGTTCTTTTTCTTGACAATAGAAGATGGGAAATTAACTAAGATAAAGTCCTGTCAGAACCCAGACTCCGCAACTCCTTTGAGTAGATTCCTTATCTTCCTAAACATCTTGGGTCAAACTCCATTCCCCCAGACTGGTTTGGAGGCTCAGTACACCCCAGCTCCCTTCCCTGGTGGTCTAGTGGAGCCCAGGAATGCTGGCCTTTAGGGCACAGGGCTAGACCTGTTTGCTCACTCATGCTTGGAGTGAGCAACATGGGAGGTCTTGATAAGCTGGCTACTTAAGGGCGTGAGATGCTTTCCAAGCATTTCTATACACTGGTGAGACAAGTTGTCAAATGGTCACTATGAAATTGGTATTCCAAAAGGATAAAAGCATGAACTTAATAGCAAAGCATCCTCTTGAAGCTCTAAAATGATTCTACATGAAATATTTTCTGATATCTATGTGACTGGAAAAACAACTAGCCAATGGTTTCAAATACTCCTTCAGATCTTTTTTTTTTTTTTTTTTTTTTTTTGGTACTGGGGATCAAACTCATGACCTCACGTTTTCCAGGCAGGCGCCTGTGCTGCTGAGCTAAACACCCAGCTACTCCTTCAGATCTTGTCTTCTCGAAATCACCTAGGTGCTAGAAAAATCTCAACCCAAGTAGTTATTTATAGTAAAAAAACAAAACAAAACAGAACAAAGAAACAACAAAGCTCCTAATCTGAAAGGGAGTCAAATAAACAGGAAAAATTCAATGTTTGTTTGGTTCAGTGTTACACTCAATGAAAATCTGAAGATAACACTAATATTCCATATTCATATTTCTCTGTATAGAGTAGGGCTGAATTAGAAGCAATTTTCAGGTTACTGAAACCTTACTACTTCTGTACAATGACATTATATTTGTTGGGGAATAGCTACAGAATTCAGCTTCTAAAATTTCCCCACCCTCAGGGTGATTGCTAATTGAAAAATTTCCTGGGTTGGGAAAAATAAACATCACTCAGAGTATTTTCATAGACTTTTCTTTGGAACTTGTGTGAAATTTCTAAATTTACCTAGAAACAATTTCTGAGTAGATTTCCCTTTTTATTCAGCAAACTTCATCTTAAGGCTATTCTTTTTAAATGAAATTTCTGGTGCCTTTTGAGACTAATCACACTTCTGATTTGGTAAGGATTTATTCCACTTTTAGTACTTCATTATGTCGCCATAAATCCACATCTTGTTCACAACCTGTGCCTTTTCAGTGAGTCTCCTTCGTGATCCTGAAGTCAGGAAATACATGGTGCTGGTATATGGCCCTTGCCAAGCAGAGGATCTGGGTGCTGCAGAGGATTAGCCTTACTTTAGAGTCAGAGGACCCAGCCTGTGCCCTGTGGTCAGTTTTGGAGAGGTACACTAAGACCAGCTGCATCAGGCCCAGAAATATACTCGTGGAAGAGGATTCTACTATTTGTTTCTCATGAATCCCAGTTGTATCTGTCATAGGCTGACTAAAACAAAACATTTTTCACCAAGAAACACCACACGGTGTGTGGAAAGTACTTTTTACTGTTTACCTGGTTTTATGCATTTTAGGTTACATCAGGAGAATTTGTGAAGTTCTTTTGAAACAATGATTTTTAAATTTTGAAAGCAATCGAGGTGAATATATTGTGCCACTGAGTCTATGTCCTTCATAATCTTTATTTATGATGAAAAACTGTTTTTTTCAAAAATGAACCATTTAATGAATGAACCTAAGAGTCCACTAGAGGTCACTTTTTCAACTTTTTTTCCCTTAATAACTGAAAAATTCTGCCTAGATTCTTTGTTTTTGGGGTGTTGAGGATGCTACCCAGGACCTCACATCTTAAATGCTCTGTGCTGAATTACACTCTCAGCCCTTTGTTCTTGAAGTTTGTGACTGAATCTTTCTTATGAGTCCTTGATACATCAGGCATTCATGGTAGAACTTTTGTTCTCTCCTAGAAAAATGTCTCTTATTTCTCAAAAAATTTTCCCTTGAATCCCTCCTGGTACTACTCCTAATAACTCTTCGTTATTGCCTAAGATTGTATATTCTTATTTTTCAAGAATAATTTCTATTGTGACAATTTTAATGATGCTCTTGGGTACATTATCAAGTCTATTTGACCACAAGCAAAGCATTTCCATTTCCAAATATTGTCAGCTTTCTAATGCTATGTTAACATCAAAGAATAAAAAAGTACATTATTTTTTAAGACTTGGAAGGACCCATTCAATTTCTACCTCTTCCTACTAACACCAGTACTGAAAGATGTTCAGCATCAACAACTGTAGAATTGAATCTCTGAAACTCATCATTCTTGCTTTAATTTCCTTAGTGATCCACTAAGATATGTTCTGAATCACTTTTTTTAAAAAGCCCTTTTTCTAGACTGTGAATATCTGGTGTTCCTTTTTTTACCAAAAGATATTTTATCATTTTTTCCTTAATCTTGGTCATGAACATGTTCACAAACTGCTATTACATTGTGGGTTTCACTACTTGCGCATAAAAATAGCATTACAAGCAGGCTTGTGCATTTACTAATAGGGCCATCTGGCACAAGGTTATAATTTTCTGGCTTCCCAAATGCCCATTATGTCTATCCTATATTAATACCTACATTGGTTCTAACACATTTCTCAACTATCTTAAAATTCAACCAAAATTGGCAGTTTTAACCTCAGAAATAGTAAATCTCATTTTCCTATTACATGGAGACATTAGTAAGCAAAACACATGCAAACACCTATTCTTGACTTCCAAAGGAAAGTCTGTCATTATACCATTTGTCTACCCCTCAGTGATCTTAGCACTTTAATATAAGCCACTTTAACAAAATTTGTATCAGTTCTTAAAATATATTATTGAGGAAAATACCAAATTATGTACCTAAAGAGTTATGACATTATATGTTCTTTCAATTAATACACATATTTTACATATATATCTTATTACTTGCTAAAATTATTTTCATGCATAAATATTTGCCCCATGTAAAATACTAAAATGTTAAAGATAGGCTGCAGCTTTTATTTTCTACTAGTCCCATTTGCTTGCTCTCTCTCTCTCTTTCTCTTTTTTTTTGGTACCAAGGATCAAACGCATAACCTTGCATTTGCCAGGCAGGCACTGTGCCACTGAGCTATATTCCCAGCCCTAGCTCCAATCTCTTAAACCTTCAAATGCAACTCCTTTTTTTTCGTGTTGTTCTAGATTTTTTGATAAACATTTACATTCAAATTCGTAAACATCTAGAATAGATGCCATACTTTTTGGTCATTTTTTTTTTTTTTGCTCATGTGGTTTAAATAAATGTTATATAACACTGAACAAGTGCTTGTGTATGTTTGATTTTTATTCAATATTAGATATTGAATTAATTCTAATATCTAATGAATCGAATGTGCCTATAGCCTATACACTTTCCTTGTGAAGAACATTTTAGTCTGTTTTTGTCTTTTCCCCTTTACAATATTGCTGGGTAATTGAGGTATGATAGCAAAATGCAGTGAATGCTTAAATTAAAAAATAATATTACAGTAAATGACACATTGACATTAATCCCCTTCAACACACTCTTCCTTCCTTCAAACACACTTATCTCACTGTTCTTGCCACTTTCTGAGGCAGTTCTAGAAGTCCCCTTTCATAAGTGTTTTAGTTGTGCTTTTTGTTGTGGCAGTCTTAAAGTCATGAATCAATTTAAAGAGTTTACTTTTCATGGTTATTTTGACTTTGGGGAGAGCCAGAAGTTGAATGGTCCCAGATCTAAAGAGTAAGGTGTGTGAAGATTCACTGTAATATTTGATTTTGGACTTCATTTATGATTTTTCTGCTACAAAGAAGTTACCTTTTTAATATCAGATTTATCAATTTTTTCATGATTTTGCTTTTAGATCCTTGCTAAAGAAAATAATCCCTAACCTTAAAGCAAATGTACTACTTATATTTTCTTATTGTTACAAAAGCAAAATAAAATACAGTAGAATAAAAGGAAAGAAAAGTAGTTTTATTGTTATTTTTATTGTTTAGGTCTTGATATTTGCTTTTCTTTCTTTCTTTTTTAATTCTCCCACATATTGACTAATTCTAATTCAAATTTCTATATCCTTTCAAGAACTAAGAAGCAGTCCCATCTCAGGTTCTCTGGAAAATCTTGGCAAGAACATACTAACCATAATCATCACACCATTTTTTTTTTTTTTTTGCGGCACCGGGGATTGAACTCACAACCTCGCGCCTGCCAGGGCAGGCGCTTAAGCAGCTGAGCCAAACTCCCGGCCCTAGTTTTTTGAGGCAGGGTCGCACTATGTAGCTCAGGCCGGCCTTGCGCTCGCGTTGTAGCCCAAGCCGGCCTCGAACTCACAACGCTTCTCCTACCTCAGCCTCCCGAGTGCTGGGATTAAAGGCGTGCGCCACCACGCCCGGCTTCATCACACCATTTAGATGAAAGTTATATTTTCTGCTGAACTGGTTAATGATTATTTTCATGTGCCACTTACAAATCAATTTTGTTCTGTTTTCAAAATAGGTAGCAAGTATTCCTGACACTGTTGGATATACAATTCATTGTTTCTTTCTGATTTCAAATTATACATTTACCATAATGGCAATTATCTTATGCTCACAGGGCTGTTTCTGGGCAGCCTACTATTGAATTTATTTAATTGTTAAGTTAATATACATAATTTACTACATTTAGTGTATGGTTATTATTATTACTGTTTTTTCTTTTGTTGTTTAAATTTTAAGTACTGGAATTTGAACACAGGGCCCCACAGTTCTAGGACAAGCCAAACTGCCAGTACTCCCTTTTTAATTTTTTTTTCAAAATTACTTTTTGCTATGGAATCAGCTTGTGAAGGTTCCTGAAAAGTTTTATTGAAAATGAGGATTGTATAGAATTTGTGTTAATCTGGAGAAGAAATAGCATATTGAACTTCCTATCAATAATCTATCTCTGAAATTATGTCATAAACATTCTCAAAGTAACTTATTTTTTCTTAATAGACTGGTCCTGCCAGCATTCTTTCCAGTTATGCTATGGTTTTTGTTACTATGGATGAAACTATTTAGTTTTTCCATTTTGTTCATTGCTGCAAAGAAAGTTACAGATATTTGAGGATTGATCTGGTATCTGATTTCCTAAATGAATTAATTCTAATTAATCATCCAGGTGATTCTTTTGGGTGGTTTTTATGTCAGTGATCACCAAATGACAGTTTTGTTTCTTTTTCCCTAAAATACACATTTCTTATTTTTTTCTGGTGTATTTCATTAACAAAGGTGTTGGAAGTTGGAGTATTGGGCATTCATTGTTTTTGTTGTTGTTGTTGTTTAAGAAGTATATAACAGAAAAAAAAAAACAATCAAAACAAACCAGTGTGAGAGATACAGGACTTCAAAACATTCTGAAATCAACAGTAGTTACCATAATGCCTTTTGATGTCTTCAAAATAGCTGCAGATAACTTCAGACATAGTAAAACTCAAACAGAATAGAATAAAAACAATAAAAATAAGACAATGAAAGTGATAAAGGACTTGAAAACAAGCCAGTAGTAAATCCAAAATTGCTACCACAATATATCTTGCTGTCCTTGAAATAGCTTTTCCTGCCATGGGATTTAACATAATCAAACAAAACAAAAGAGAATAAAACCCAACCCAGCAAAACAATAGAAACAACATAGGACCTCAAAACAAGACCATAGGGAATCAACAATGGTTGTAACCTTCAGAAAGAGACCCCCCAGATGATACACTGCTTAGTGATATCCTCTGAACCTATGATCAGTCCACTGGCCTTAGACCTGCAACGTTAGTGAAATATCACAGCACTACAGGCATCCAATTGCATTTCACCTGGATAGCTATCATCACAGCCTGTGTTTCTATGGATAAGCCGGTCGCTTACAGGGGAGAGTGGGGAGTGGGGAATGGTCTTGTTTTCCAGCTCACTTGCTGGAAGGGGGTGGGATCTGGCTCTTCTTAGTCCAGCCACAGTCCGCACATGGTGCTAGTTCCCAGACTGGGCTTGTTTGCTGCTGCAGCCATTGTTCTCTCTAACCCCAGTCTGTGAATGGCACTGACTCCGCATTTGTGGTTTTTACTGACTTCAGTTAGAAACATTTATTATTATTAATTGTTTTATTGAAAGCTACTTTTTATTAAGTTAGAGAATACTGTATTAATTTTAAATTTGCATAAAACAATAAGATATCATTCTTGTCAAACAGGATAATTACCATTTTGAAAGTGTTAAACTATAATGGATTATTTTGTTGCCCAGAACTCCAAATAAATTACATGCAATATGAATTAATCTATTTGACATCTAACACAGGTGAAAGTAGGACTAATCCTAGAAGAATATTCAGAGGCAGCTAAAACAACTAACCTATGAATTCTTTATTAATTGAAAATTTGCTTTTCTAAGACTGCTTGTCAGCTGTTGTCAAAGATATAAAGAATATATCACCAGTGTTGATTAAAATACCAAATAAAGCACATCTTTATATAATAAATGCTTTGTCTAATTTCTCCTCAGAAAATCAGTGTTTAAAATTTACCAACCAATCAGTAGTTCAATATTGATCTTGACGTTACTATAATGAATCCTAAGCAAAGACAATATAGGAAGTTTGAAATTTATTCAACAAACATTTGAAGAGTGATTATTTTGTGCCAGGCACAGAAAATAAGTATTGAAAGTTGGACAGAAATTTTGGCTTTGAAGAACTGAGGAAGTGAAGTGATTCAAGAGTCACTGCCATATACTAGAAGAAGGAACAGATATTTATTTCACCTCCCTGGCAAATTCCTAGCTCAAGTTAAATCTAGTTCTCCATTTATTACATGCCAGCGCATACATATGCAATTAAACATGACTGAAAAAAATACACAGCCATACAGAAGGGCCTCACTTTAAGTTCAGGACCAAGAACTTCTTGTGGCCCAAGTACTGCCTGGCAATCCTATTATGTGTCTGTGGTTCAAATTCCTGTGCACATTGTATCAGACAAACCACCTGCATCTGTAGTCATAGATCCTGCCTTATAGTTGTTCTTTTCGATGAATTTTCTATGCATCCATCTGAAGATGTGCTGTCTACATGCATCCTGTGTTTTATGCCTTTTTATCTACTCAAGGACTTGCTCTGAAATTGTTATGTGGCTTTCTAATAATCAATTTTTTAAACTTCTGGACCCTGTCAATGCCAAACAAATATGTGGCCATCTCTCGCTTCAAAATAAATTTTAAAACAATCTCATTTGGTCCATATCTCTCTTACCTACTCCACTCTCTTTAGTGAGGAAATCCTCTGGATTTTTAGAATTTGCTCCCTTTCTCTTCTCACAAGCTTTTTTGAGTCCATTCCATAAGGCTTTCTTCCACATCACTTCCCTGACACAAAGCTTGGCAAAGACATTAACAAACACCACATCGCAAAATCCAGTGGTTATTTCTCGGTCTTTAATTAATTTAAACTACTGACACTGTTTATGCATATCGTTTTTCACGAGAAGTCTTTTTCTTCTCATTTTTTAAATATTGACAAATAATATTTTTGGCCTCTTTTTTGTGGCATAAATTAACAAATTTATAAGATGCTAAAACCTGTCTGCTGCTTCCTTAGGTCACATTCCTAGCAAGGTATAGGTGCCCACCATCAGAGGCTCATGAAAGCAACAATACCACCTGGTCATGATGGTACTCACTTGTGACCCTTGGCAGCCTGTAATTCCAGTTACTCGGGAGGCTTAGGCAGGAGGGTCAGAAGCTGAAGGCCAGACTGGGCAACTCAGTGAGAACAGGTCTCAAAATAAAAAAATACAATAAAAAGGACTGGGGAATATAACTCACTGTTCCCTAGATCCAAAAGGAGAGAGAGAGAGAGAGAGAGAGAGAACAAAGAAGGAGCAGGAGGAAGAAAAAGGAAAGAAAGAAATGAAGGGAAAGGGAGGGAGGTAGGGAGTGTAGAAAGAAGAAAGACAGAAAGGAAAAAAGAAAGGCCTTAATGAAATGAAATGTTTTCTTCATTTTTCTGGAGCACCCAACTCTGAGAATTCCTCTTATTTCATTAGTTGCAATTTATCAATTTCCTTTGTTTTCTTCTTTTTATCTTTCTGAACTCCTACCTTTGAAGTGTCCCAGGACTCAAACCTTGGAGCACACATTTCTTCTGTGTTTTCACTTAGGCATCTAGTTCTGTCTTAAAATATCATTTACAGATTGGTAACTCCCAAATGAATACTCCAGCTTAGGTAATTTTCCTAAAGTCCAGACTTATGCATATCCCATTCTTATTTAATGTCTTCCTTGGCTGTGTAATAGACAACTAAAATTTAACATAATCCAAACATAATTTTTAACTCCCAGCTACCTCCCTGAAGTTTCTTCTACTTGTAGTTGTCTTCATCATACAGCTGAAATCCTATTCTCACAATTACTTTTTTGCCAAAAACCTTGGAGTTACCCTTGATTCCTATATTTTCATCCTACTCCATGGGCAAGTTGTAATTAATTCTATTGCTGCTACATCAGTGTATATTAAAACATGATTCACACCTTATCATATTTGCTATTACTAACTTGTCCCATGTCTTAATGATCTCAACACTGCAGAGTATAATAAACTTCTAATGTTTCTCTTCTTTGTCAATTTTTTTCTGCCTTCAGTGAATTAGTCTGCTTTAAATTTCAAAATGATTATTTTGGTAACTGTGCTGAGAATGGACTACCAAAGGGGGCAAGAATTAAATCAGTGTGTGATTAATTAAGAGACATTGTAATCATTCAGGTCGGAGATGGTTGTATCTCTACTTGAGCTAGTGGTAATAAAGACAGTGGCAGTAGGTGATTAAATTCTGCATACTTTTCATTATGAGAAAGCTTAAACATATAATCTAGGAAGCATCAAATGACAAGCCACATGTACTTCTACCCATCTTTGAACTTCAACAATAATTAACTCATGATCAATTCTTTTTCATCTATATCTTTTCACTCCTTGCTTTACTAGATTACTCTGAAACAATTCCAAACAGCAAATTATTTATAAATAATTTGGAAAGTAGCATTTTAAAAAGTCATATTTTAAAAACAAAAATATTATCAAATTTCAAGCAACAAGAATAATACTTCAGCATCATCAAATATCAAATTGCTGTTCAAATTTCTCTTATTGTCTATGTTAATTTTATAATTTATTTAAGCTAAGAATTAAATTGCTACTTTTGAGTGTGCTCTTCAACATTTAAAAATCTACACCTGTACTACAAAATATATTTTGGCAGTTTCTCTTCTTGCACTATTTTGGTGTTATTAAAACATGTTTATTTACCCCTTTATTTTCTTAGTCAGACAGAGACTTGATCAGGATTCTTCATAGGTGGTGGTGTGTATATCCATTAAGACTTTGTTTGTTTTTGATTGTCTCCTTTAGAATGATAATGGTCATCATCTGTGGCCACTGCTTTGACCCATCATTTCATTAGGTGTTGAAATATACTGATACTCTTATTCTAACTTCTTTTTCTCCTTCAGTGCTTAGCTGAAATATTTCTATCTCACTTGCATTTACTCTGGAAAGCAGAGCCTTGGATATGAGTAATTCATTATGGAAAATGATTCCATGGTATAGGACGGTGAACAATAAAAGAGAGAAGGAAAGAAAGCTTATAGAATGAAGTGTTGATGAGTTGCTCACTGTAGGCAGTGGAGATAAATCACATCAGGATTTCTTGAGTAGCTGTGCAGAATGTGATTCATGTTTCATATGAGGACAGAACAGACAAACCTATTCTCTAGCTCTGGCACCTCACTAGCCACTAACTACTTCCAACTTGGTTATACAAGCATGTAGCCAGATAGGTTTCAGCAAGTGGTCCACACTGACCCTCCAGAGTCTTTCCAGAGCACAAGGAATAGGATTGATGGTAAAGCTGAGGAAATGTGTTTTCAAGTTACAGCTGACTTGTTTCCTTAGCATCCCCTAGAGGTGACTGACCAATGTGGTAGCGTGTGTGAGACTGAGTTTGTTTTTTTGAGGTGTTATACTGAATTATAATAAAAAAAATTTCACAGCTTTAGTCCATTGTGCATATAATTTCCACTGAAGAGAAACTGCTGTAAATTTGGCTAGTAACCACTTGTTCAGTTGGCTCCTGAGTCTCTGGTAGCCTCTGAGAGTGTCTTTACCCTCAGCTTTGATGAGACAGCAGGATTTCTAGAATCAGACATAACCTTAAGGAGCACTAGTTTTTAAATTAATGATATTTAGAGATTAATCTTTGGACACAAGAGTTGAATATGTTTTGAAGGAAAAGGAAATAGAATCTCCTGATAAATTGAATGTAGATCATGAATGAAAAAGAGAGAAGTAAAAAGATAGCTCCTGAAACTGAGAGCGTTCAGCTAGAAGGACAGGGTTGCCAAGTGAAATGTGAAAGGCTGGAGCCATCCAGGTTGAAGAAAGGAAGTGGAACTAGTTTTGGACGCAGTGAATTTTTAATTCTATTAAAAACTCACGTGCAGACATGTAACTGGAAGTGGGAGCCTCATTAAATTCTTGAAGTGATAGATAGTACTGTACTTGGAATCATGAGAATCGCTGAGTCCATTAACGAAGGGAATATGATTAAAGGAAAGAAGAGAAGCAGTGATTAAGCCACAAGAAACTTTCTGCTGCAAAAGTATGAGGCTGGTGGAAGGAGCCAGAACCAGGAAAGACAGCTGAGAAGAATGCCCAGTCCTGGGAAGCAAACCAGGGCGGCATTCTAGAGGCCAGGTGAAAGAAGTATTTCCTTATAGAGGTCTTAGTTGATTGTTTTAAATGTAGCTGAAAAGGTGGGAAGGCTAAGAACTGAATTATGTGTTATATTCAGCATTTTGAAATCAATAGTGATCTTAAGAGACATTTTAGTGGTATATTTGGGGCAAGCATAGAGCTGGATTGAGTATGAACTATATATGTATAAGCGCTTATAGACTCTATTTCAGTGGTACATTTATCCTTGTCTGCACTAGTACTTCACAGTCTTAATTATTATAACTTAATAATTAATCTTATCATCTAGTAGAGAAATTCCTATTCCTTACTTTCCAGAGTCATAGTGAATATTCTTGGTCCTTTACTCAATTATAGAAACTTAGCTAAAAGTTCCAAAAGGGTTCACAAAATTTTTATTAGCACAAATAGGGCTTAGCAAAATGTCTAGATTTCAGAAAAATATACTAAAAAATAGAAAAAAGTCAATGAACCAAAAGACATTTTTACAAAAACAGCAAAGAATATTAAATATCTGAGAATAAAAAAAGTTTAAAACTGTTGAGGAAATATATAAAACTTTATGAATATTATAAGAGAAAACCTAAATAAATAAAAACACTCACAGATAAGAAGACTTACCATTATAAATAAACAAAGTTTCCTCACTATATTGTCCCATGATGAATGAAGGACAGGAGACTGAAGTAGAGCTTTAGAGAACATTCGTATTTGTGGGTGGGAAGAAGCCGAGAAGTCAAACTAGAACTCCTAAAGCAGGTAGAGTATTTACCATGAATGTCACGAGAGAATGCCTTAGAAAGCAAGGCTGGAGGACATCTTTTTTTCTTTTTTTTGGTAAGGGTAATCAAACTCAGGATCTTGCACTTGCCAGGCAGGTACTGCACCACTGAGCTATTCCCCCAGCCCTGCAGGACATTTCTGGAAGAACTGAATAGCTTTTGATAATGCCATGGCTGAATAAAAAATACTTAAATGCAACAATTAGATATTGCCAAGTTTTGAGAGAAGAGTTGCAAGGAGAGAAGTAAATAGGTAGCAGGGAAATAGAGACACTGAATTCACAAGGTGGAAAAAAGAAAGGACTAAGTGAATGCTATTTAATGAGTTAATCATTGTTGAAGTTAGAGGATGGGTAGAGGTACATATGGTTTATCATTCGATGCTTCCTACTTGAGTATATGTTTAAACTTTCTCATAATAAAAAGTACACAGATTTTAATTATTTACTACCACTATCTTTATTGCCACTATTTCAGGTAGAGACAAAATCATCTTCCATTTGAATTAGTCCAATGTCTCTTAATTAATAACACTGATGTTCCATGATAATAATTTGCAGTGAAATGGTTCATATGCACTCTACAAATCTCTTCCTCAAATATCATCTGGTTCAAATTTCAGGACAACACAGTGGCCTAGCCTGGTTTAGTAACATTGATCTATGTCACAAGTGGGAAAATAAAACATACTGTTCTTTTATGGTCTTAAAAATGTTAACTATTATAAAGTAGCAGTAAACTAAGTCTGTCTGACTTAGCATAAATAGCTACTGTGTTTCTAGCATTCACAGTGGTGTTCTTGTGGACTCAAGGAAAGGATGAGTCAAAGAATATGTATGTGCACCATCACTTAATCACCATTAATTTGGCACACCTGAATATTCTGAATGTCAGCTAGTCAGTACTGGGCCACAGGATAAATAGCTGTGGTAGGAATGAGCAAGAAGAAATAACTTTTGGAGTGTGTAATACAACAAATATAAAACTTGTAAGTCTCTTCCTGATTTAAGTTGAGAATTTAGGAAAGTAGTTCTTTCTCTGCCTTAATTTCTCTACTGGGCCTGATGAAATAATGGATGTTTTTCAAGTGAAAGTTTAACTTTTTCAGTTGTACTTTGCATTGTTTATACTGCAGGAGTGGGGAACCTTTTAGAGGTTTCAGTGATACAAACAGCCCCCTGCAGCACGCTTGCCATAGGTTCCCCACAACTGGTATAGGATTGAAAGGCTAAAAGGAAAATTCAGTTATACATATTTTGAGGAAATTAACTTGGCATGTCCATACAAGATGTTTGGGCTGGTTTAGAAGCATAAATGCAAGAATTGCAGTATTAGAGAAATTAAATTTTAGAAAAGAATTACAAGAGAATCATGCTGTTTTAATATCAGTTAATGTATTCAAAATGATTATAACCATTATTCTGACTAAGTTGGAAAACATTTTCTTAAGGTAAAATGAATGTACTTCTAAAATGTGTACTGAAGAATATCCACAAATAGGCACAGATTTTACATTTTCTTTTGACTATGATTTTATATATTCCTACTTCAACTGTTATTCAGAACTTTAAAACTTATATAACTTCACTTTCAAGAATTTAGTTAAGATCAGGCATGATGGTGCAATCTTATAATTCAGGAGTCAAGAGGCTGAAGCAGTAGGATCAAGAGTTTGAGCCCAGCCTGGGCTACACGGGAAGCTGGAGACCAGTCTGAGGTACCTAGTAAGACCCTGTCTCAAAAAAAAGTCCAAAACAAAACAAAACACAACAGAACAAAATGACTCTAGTTAATATCCTCTACTCTTTTTACTCACAATCTGTTAGTAAAGTAAACAGAAACAGAGATCACTTGAGTTTCCTTCTCTGCATTACTTGTTCAAAATTTTTGGGCTACTTTTCTTTATAACTTCATTCGGTCTACACCCAAAGACCATTTTTTTTTTTTCTTTTACAGTGGGTAGTCTTTCTTAGCAGCCAAGATGAAATTTAAAATCTATCATGTTTACTAAAAATGTGGCTTCTGAAAATGTACTGCTCCTTCAAGCCTTGTGTTCTTTATTTTAAAATGACAATTAGAACACATATGCCACAGAGCATGAGATATCAGAGGACCAACAGGAGAGACGCTGAGCAGCTGAATCTAACATTGCAGGGGATGTTTTCTGCCTCCTTCCTCTTCCTTAAACTTCCACTCAAGTGTTTTTTTTCATAGAACAGATACTTCAGAGTAGGAAGCAGGTCATTTTTTGCAGTTTCAGCTCTTGCACCTTTCCTATATCATGGTTTTTTTTTTTTTCCTAACAATGCTAACACTTGTACAGAGTTCTATCACTTAGCCATTCATTGGTGACATTCCTCACACATATATAAGTACTGATTCCTTGGAGCTTAAAGAGGATTGACAGATACTCTAGTCCAATTTAAATTTTTTTTTTATTTAAGAGTAAACGGACACAGAAGAGAGAAACAAAAAGCAAAAAAGACAAAAAAACAACAACAACACATCAGATACGATAACATTATAGGTTTACACAATGAGGTGGTTGAAATTTGACAGTAGTTGCAATATTGCATATCATTACCTTCAAAGGGGTTGTTCAGATTAACAGATATAGACATGTAAAATTGATCTAATCATGAGTATTAACTGTTCTTTTTCAATAGCTAATGTATTTAGTAATATAGTCATTTTAACTGTCCTATGTATACCTATTTATAAATTTATGTCTTTTTCCTTTTCCCTTCCTTCCTTTCTCCTTTCCCCTTAGAGTACCTCCTGTTGTCATTAAAATAACTGCCCATATCATCAGGCCTAATATAACCAAACAAAATAGTTCAGAATAAAACCAATAAAGAATAAAAGAATGGTCACAGAAAAGAGAAACAAAAAACTAAAGGGACCAACAAACAACAACAACATATCCGGTACTATAACATTATAGGTTTACAAACTGAGATGATTGGAATTTTACAGTGGTTGTAACATTGTATATCGTTACCTTTGAGGGGGTTGCTCAGATTGACAGATATAGACATGTAAAATTGATCTAATCATATGAGTATCAACTGTTCTCTCTCACCAGTTAATGCATTTAGTAGTGTAGTCTTTTTAACCACCTTATGTATACCCTCATATAAATCTATGTCTTTTTCCTTTTCCCTTCCTTCCTTCCTTGTTTCCCCTTGTAATACCTCTTATTGTCTTCAAAATAATGCCCTTAACATCTGGTCTAATACAGTCGAACAAAATAGTACTGAATAAAACCAATAACAAATAAAACAATGGAAGCAATACGTAGTAATGCAACATTGATTTATATAATGCCTCATATTATCTTCTAGGCAGTTGCCTATATCATCTGTTGTAATACAATCAAACAAACCAAAATAGGTAAAAATCCCTCAAAACAGAACAGTGAAAGCAATACCAAGTTTCAAAGCAAGGTGATTGAATATCAATAAAGGCTACCCTAATATATTTTGTTATCTTTAAAATAGCTGTCTTTGTCATCATATATATTAAAGTTAAGCAAGTCGAGGTAGAATAGGATTAAACTAAACAGCTCATTGAAAACAATACTGGACTTAAATCTCGATGATGGATTATTCAATTGTGTGCCCCACTCAGTGATATCCCTCTACCGCTATTTCTGGAGCTGTGGACTTTTTTTTCTCTCTCTCTAGAATGTCCTTCAGTATTCTTTGTAGGGTTGGCTTGGTTGTCATAAATTCCTTTAGTTGTTCTTTGTCGTGGAAGTATCTTGTTTCTCCGTTGATTTTGAAAGATAATTTTGCAGGGTACATCAGTCTAGATTGGAAGTTATTTTCCTTCAGGACTTGAAATACTTCACTCCAAGCTCTTCTTGACCAGATGGTTTGTGTTGAGAAGTCTGTCGTGATTCTGATGGGCCTTCCTTTGTAGGTGATCTGTCCCTTTTCTGTAATAGCTTTTAACATTTTGTTTTTGTGTTCAATTTCTGGGTTCTTGATTATTATATGTCTGGGTGTAGGTATATTTTGGTCATGTTTAGCTGGAGTTCTATATGCTTCACTTATCTGAAAGTCACTTCCTGTTCCCATGCTTGGAAAGTTTTCGGAAATTATTGCTGTAAATAGGTTTTTAATTTGATGTGTATTGACCCCTGCTTTTTCACTCACACCTTTTATTCTTAAATTATATTTCCTTGGGTTGTCTTGCAGCTGTTGTATTGTTACTTCCGGGTTTTTTATTATTTTTAAGAGATCTTTCCTTTCTCAATCCCAGGCTTCAAACCTGTTTTCCAGGTTTGAAAGTCTATCTTTAGTTTCCTTCAGGTAGTTCTGCCAACTTTCATGGGAGTTTTTGATTTCATGGTAGTCTCTCTGAATCTGTTTCATGCATTCCAAATCTTTTTTGTATTGTTCATTCTAGGTTTCCCTCATTTTCCCATGCTCCATTTTTTCATCTATGTCTCCTTTAGAGATGCCTAGCAATTCTTTTATTATGTTTTTTATTTCTTCTTTTAGTTGGGTTAATAGTTCTGCTCTAATTTCTTTTATAGCTTCATGGAGTTGTTTCCCTACTTCCATTGTCATCACCTCAGAGATTTTAGTTGTGGGACTCCCAAACTCTTCTGCATTTGCTTCTCCTGGATTTGCTCTGCTTGAACTGGAGGCCAGAGACTGTCCCCTACATTTTTGTTTTGGCATTTTCCTGGGTTGTTCCAGGGGTCTCATGATTTCTCTGGAGTGAGCTGGTGCTGGTTGTAGATGACCAATTACCACTGGGTGCACAGTCTGCTGCCTTTCCCCAGCCTGTCTTGGCTCCACTGCTATCTGGCACAGTGCACAGGGGCAGGGCTGCTGCCTGGGAACCTGGGCCGGTTGTCCATGAAACTTCCCCTATCAACCCTAGGGCGTGCATGGAGCCTTGGTCTGCAGACCTAGCCGGTCACTCGCTGGGACCCTCCAGAGCTCGGTCAGAGCAATTTTTGTGGAACCATGCCCAATTAGGTGTGGTTCCAGTCCCAAGATGGTTGTCAGTCCCTCACTCTCCCTCAAAGGGCAGGGGGTTGGGATTTGTTTTACTCACTCACCAGCCTGTTCCAGTCCACTTCACTCCACGATTGATCACTGCCTCTGCTGTCACTACCGCAGCTGCAGCACTTTAATTGTGCATCCCCAGCACTTTAATTGCACTTCTCCAGGTCGCAGCAGCTCCTCGCCACTAAGTGGGTTGGGCTCTGGTCAGAGGCACTGCCAGCCTCTGCCTTTGTTTGGTTACTTCTTTTTACACCTTCTGTGGGCTTCAATTCTTGTTTTAGATTCTTCCTGGGTCCAGAGGACCCACCTCCCTCTTTTTTGTCTTCTCCCTATTATTACATTCCAACATTTGGATAGTATCTTTCAGGGAGGCCACCTATCCCACTGTTCACTGTTCCACCATCTTGTCAAATCCCTCTCCAATTTAATTTTTTTTTTCTTTTGTGGCACCAGGGATCAAACTCACAACCTCGTGCCTGCCAGGGCAGGTGCTTAAGCCACTGAGCCAAACTCCCAGCCCTAGTTTTTTGAGGCAGGGTTGCATTATGTAGCTCAGACTGGCCTTGCGCTCACATTGTAGCCCAAGCTGGCCTCGAACTCACAACGCTTCTCCTACCTCAGCATCCCGAGTGCTGGGATTAAAGGCGTGCACCACCATGCCTGGCTCTCCAATTTAAAATTAAGGGCAGAAAACTGTAAACAATTTCTCCAAGTGCACATTTTAACAAGGCTAGGAGTTTTATTCCTTTAATGACAGCACATCTTTTTCAATACTGTTAATTTTGGCTTACTAGTAGTAAGGAAGAAAAGAACAAGGAATTGCAGGTTGTCCCATCTTTTCCTTTACTTCTTTGTCGCCATTTTGAGTGTAAGTGGTGGTTTAGTTTGGGAAAGTGGCCAAAAACAACCACCTGCTCTCTGCCTTCAGAGCAGGTTCTGCTTCCCATGGATACCATGGCTTCAGGGACAGTCGAGAAGTCCCCTCCTACCCTTACTCAGTTTTAAAAGGAGCAAGCTGACCTTGAACTGGTTTCAAATCTCACTCATTCCTGCACAGAGCATATTACTGGAAATCTACATTCATTGAGTATCACAAACACTGTATGAGGGGGGGACAAAGAGCAGAGAAGGACACTGATATTATTTCCTCTGCTCTCTCATATGCTCCATTGCCCCAGTAGAATCTACTTCCTAAACATAACTAAGTGATAAAAACATTATGACTTTCAAGATGGCAGCAGAACATGGAATCAATCATTGGGTCTTTGCCAGCCTATGATCCTCTATAGCTATCCAGGCCCATGAGACAACCGAAGCCTACCTGAAATGTCAGATGATCAGGTACCTGGCTCCCTCTGTACGGGGACAAATGCTTTGTGTCCTGTGTTCTCTTCTTCCCTCACTCTTTCAAGCAGATTCTACCCAGAGGCTTTCTCTGCCTTATATTCATCTTTTATAGAGATTCTACTGTTTGACCTTTTGTTTCATATTTTTGTATTTTAACCTTGGCATTCTTATGCAACTGTCATATAAAGTATTGGAAGAAATATTTACTGAATTTCCTAATCTTCTCAAAACCATTTTATTTTATTTTTAAAAATTTTATTCTAAAGATAGTAAAATCTGACAAAACAAAGCAGAACAAAGTCAATCAAAACAAAGCAGTAGAATTGGTACAGAACTTCAAAGCAGGATACTAGGAAAACAACAGCTACTGTAGTATATCTTGTTATCTTCACAATAGTTGTCCATTCCATCAGGTATAGCAAAATCAAACCAAAAAAAAAAAAAAAAACAGAATAAAACCAATCAAAACAGAATATTGAATAGAGCAAAAACAGTTAATCAGAATAAAGCAAAACAATGAGAACAATATTGGGCCTCAAAGACAAGATACAAGGAAATCCCCCATATTTGCTATATTGCATACTGTCATCCTCCCAAGAGATGCTCAAGACTACTGGCCCCAGGCCTGCAAAACCAACCAAACAATATAAGCATTTAGTTGCTTTATATACCTTAGTTGATATCAACTTAGATAGTCCTCTGAATCAGCAGGTTTCTTACAGGGGTGGTGGTGGTGGTGTTGATTCTCAGCCTGTGTACTGGTAGGCTCATAGGAGGCACTGACTTTTCTCTTCCTGGAACCCATTGTGCCACTTTTAAGGAAGGCTGGCTAGCTGTCTTCCGGTTGGAACCTCCCAGACCCAGCACGGTGGTTCTTGGGAGGTTCTGATTTTTCTCTTCCTAGAATCTGCACTGCTCATGCTGCTTACCAGGAAGGCTGGCTAGTTGTCTTCTCAAAATGATTTTAATTAATATTGTACATTATAACACCACTGTTTAAAATTTTTTTCCTGAAGAATGTCTTACAGACATAAGGTCTCTCTACGCAAATTTTTCCTCATCAGTAAACTCAATTATATTGAGAAAGTAATAGTACTAAGAATTTTGCCACTTGAAACTTTGATCAGTATTCCTTGGTTTTCTTCTTTTGATATTGATAACATCATTTTTCTTTAAATGTGCAAGAACTTAGTTGTTTCTCTTCAGGCATATTTCATCATTTAATGTTTTTGCTGAACTGAATTTTTTAACAGTAATGTACATTATCAGTAATGTACATGTACAATGACTTATTAAAAAAAATAAGAATGATAATAGAGTCAAACTTTTTTTTACTGTTTTTTTAAATGCTACCAAAGTATTGAAGATACATTTGGGTATTTTTGTTTTGTTTTGTTTTGTCTTGTTTTTTGCTTTTTGTTTTTTGTTTTTGTCTTTTTGAGACAGGGTCTTGTTATGCAGTACAGGTTGGCCTTGAGCTCACTTTGTAGCCTAGACTGGTCTTAAACTTAAAACTATCCTCCTGCTTTAGCCTCCTAAGTGCTGGAATTACAGGCATGTGCCACCATGCCCAGCTATATTTTTTCATTTGATCTTCACAGCAACCTTGGGAATGACCCATAGATGTTTTTTAGGTTTTAGTGTGTTTTTTTGTTTGTTTTTTGTTTTTTCCCCAGAGATTTAACTCAAGGCTTTTGTACTGAGTTACATTCCCGACCTTTGATTTTTAACTTTTTAAATTTTGAGATAGAATCCTGCCTAGGGTGGGCCTGAATTTATCATCTTCTAGCCATAGTCTCCCAGAATGCTGGGATTATAGGCATGGGCCACCTTGTTTTTTGCTTTTAAAATCAGTAAGTCATATATTAAATATCACATTAACATACTCCTGCCATCCTAAGGCTTAAACTTTTATAAGAATATGTTTCAAAAGTTCTTATAAAAGAATGTCACGTTAACCCCTCCTCCCTTCAAGCCTCTCACTGGAGAGTGTCAGGCCTTCATGAGAAACAAATAAAGTACTTATTTTGAGTTCATTACAGTTAGTAGCCTATTTCAGTCAGTTTCACTGTATGATCACAAATAACTTTAAAGTAAATGCTTCTTTACTCCAATACCTTTTATATTTGTCCACTGGTATTTCCTAGGTCAAACATAGGTGATGAATAAAGTAGGCCTGCACCTCTCATAAATGTTTCCAGTGTGGCATTCAGCACATTCTGGCATTTTATTGTTATAAAACATGGGTACCAAGCCAGGTGTGGTTGCACGCCTTTAATCCCAGCACTCGGGAGGCTGAGGTAGGAGGAGCTTTGTGAGTTCGAGACCAGCTTGGGCTACAACGTGAGTGCTAGGCCGGCCTGAGCTATATAGTGTGACCCTGCCTCAAAAAACTAGGGCTGGGAGTTTGGCTCAGTGGCTTAAGCACCTGTCTGGCAGGCGCGAGGTTGTGAGTTCAATCCCCAGTAACACAAACAAACAAACATGGGTACCAAAAGATTATAAAACAAAACCCAAGCTACCAGTTTAGTTGAAGATATTTCATATATTATTTTCTTCAAAGTCGAAATGAGATATTTTCATTCTTGAAGTCAGAATTGCAACAAATTTTCTTTTACTATGACAACATCCCAAAGGAATCTGGAGAACTCTTCAACTTTATTTTATTTTATTTTATTTTATTTTATTTTATTTTATTTTTTAGTACCGGGGATCAAACTGACAACCTCACACTTGACAGGAAAGTGATTAGGCCACTGAGCTAAATCCCTAGCCCTTTTTTTTGAGACAGTGTCTCACTATGCAGTTCAGGCTGGCTTTGAACTCACTTTGTAGCCCAGGCTGGTCTCAAACTCACAACGATCTTCCTGCCTCAACCTTCCGAGTGCTGGATTAAAGGTGTGTGCCACCACACCCTACTCCTTTAATTTTAAATTCTGATCAAACATAACTGCTTTCCCCACTTATCTAAGCAGCACAGTTAGAAGAATCCTAAACACAGGTCTAGTCTTAATGTCTCACCTGTTAAATTTTTTAAAAAATTATTTTATATGATATTAATAAACTGTGACATAAAATATAGTTATAAATACATTTAAAATAATTTCATAGATTCTCTAAGCCATCTAGTCTTAAATTTTCATAAAGGTCTCACTACTTGCTGCCTTCTTTAACTTTTATTCTGATGACCAATTTCTATTTTTAAATTCAGACTCCTGCTAACTACCTCACGCCGTTAGCTGGACACGTAGATACTTTGAATGCTTTGTCAGGCTCCTACTTCCTCTCTCTGTGGTTTCACTTTCCTTCCTTTTCCTTCTCAGGTGTTCAGTTTCTCTACTCTCAGGTCCTTGCTGTGCCCCACACCCTTCCCATCTCCACGCCCTACCTTGCTCCTGCTCCTTCCTTCCGGCTGGTATCTCTTTCAGGAGTCCTCAATCTGCGAAAGGGAGATGGCGGATGCAACTTGCCTGCTGTGCTCAAGCTGCTGTTTTCCCCCACTGCTGTCCAGTCGCCTCCCTCCACTTTTCCATTTCCACACCCTCCACCATCCTCTCCCTGGCTGCCAGCTCTTCAGGAATATTCTCTCCCTTCATTCCCCTTGTGGAAATTTCTTGTAACTGCTGCCAGAGTTCTTGAAATCAGTCTTTACTTGGTTTATCTTTCACATGGTAATAACCATATTACAACTGTTTAAAATTTAGTTTTTCTAAAGAGCCATGTTACAGCTTTAAGGATAAAGAGGTACTGTTATGGTTAAGAAGAAGAAATATCAGGTATTAAAGACCCTGAGTGAAGTCACACTGGCAATTACTTCTGGGGCTAAGCCTGGAGACTGGTAACCCATTCCCAAACAGTTACCGAAGTCACAGTGCTTGAATTTCAGCAGTTTTGGAGGGGGTTCTGGTCCATCATTGCCAACATCCACTACAGAAAGGGGTGCACTGCTTTTGGTGAGAAATCAGTATTATGTAAGATAATTATGCACCTGTAGAGGAAATAAAAGTTTTCTTCTTTTCTATTCGATGTACACGAACATTGTCAGTATCTTAAGAACCATGACTAGACAGCACAGCAGGACATGTATGTAATCCTAGCACTTTGGGAGGCAGAGACAGGAAGACTGGGAAATTGATAAGGTCCATCTGGCACCTTAATAATACCATATCTCAAAATAAAAGATAAAAAGTGGTCTGGGAATGTAGCTCAGTGTAAAAGTCCCTAGTTCAATTCCTAGTACTAAGGAAGAAAGAAAGAGAGGGAAGAAGGGAGGGAAGGGACATGTCTTTTAATCACTTAAGGAAATCTTGAGGATGTATGTTCTTGCTTTAACTTACATAGAAAAGCATGGAATCAAGAATGATTAATTCCAAATAGACACATGACAATTGTGCTTTACTAGTTAATATGCTGTTAAATGAAATAGCAAAGGAATAAATAAATAAATAGTCTTTGCAGAGGGTGGTAATGAGACCAAATCCAGAATATTTCTTACTGTTCTGAAGAAAGCCAGAAGGTTTTTTGCTTAACTGTACACTTTTTCCCTTTATTCAGATTATATCCTTTTTCTCTGGTTTAACTATATTAGATGAAAGGAGTATTTTCTCCATCCTATAGGAGACCCTACCATGTAAGTCAATCAGGCCTAACTTAATACACTGAATAGAGTTTAAAGGAAGTTATTAAGTCTTCTCTCACAGGTAATTTCTTCCCGTAGGATACATTTGGCAGTATCTAGGGGCATTCGGGGCTGTCACAGCTTGGGGTAGTGCACTACTGTGCCAGGGCCAGAGATGCTGCCAAACATCCTACCATGCACAGGAGAGTCCAGCGCAAAGAAGAGTCGCGCTTTTCAAAGTGTCAGCAGTACTGAGGATAAGAAACTCCAGTCTATGGAGACAATAGCCTGGTTTGCAAAACTAATCCTAATTAGTCCTGCTGCTAATCCTACTTTGCATGCCAGAAGCCAAACATTACTTCCTTCTTTCTCTTCATGTTTTCCATCAAATCTTTACCACACTTCTAGGACCAGGGAGGTGGATATTTGGATTAGGCTTGGTGCAAGTCATATATCAGAAAGACAAAGGAGAAATGTATATTCACAATTTAAGTAATATGATCCCCGATTAAGGCGTTTTACTATAAGCAACAGTCACAAAGAGCAGATACAGCTATGTGCTATTGCTGAGTAATAGTTTGAGCTATTAATTTAAATTCCCTGCCATTGTGGTGCCTCTTTGCCCCATCTTTATGCAAGCAGCTGGCTGACTACACTGCACTGAGCCAGAGGAGCTATATATACATACAACCCTATATGCCATCCAATATGAGTACAATCCAACATGCACACAATATTTCTGTCTCCTGAAGCCTCATGCACTCAGAAGAACTTAGAGGATTTGTGGAGGGAGGTGAAAGCATAAGGGAAATTCTCAGGATCTAAAAGGTATCTCGGAAACTCAGGGACAGAAGTAGCTCTCTCTTCATCCCACAGACTAAAATGACACCCTTCAGCATCATGAAGAGGCCAGTCAGTGTGTGGGCACTTGAAGAGAAATACAGCTTGCAACTTAGTGGCTCTGCTAGCATCATCAGGGAGGAAAACTTCAGAGAAAAACCTAGTGGTTTCATGTTGCTGACACAGAACATGTATAGCAGAGGTTTGTAATTCAAGGAAAAATGATCAGTCCAGTTTCATCCTATTTTAATATCTAGCTGATAACCAAGGTCTCTGGTTGTCCTAACCTTGTTCCACATATAGACAGAAGGATGAAAAGTCCATGGAAAAATGTTAACCTTTTGCCAATACAACATACTGAGAACTAAGAGAAAGTACTTGTTATATAAAATTAAAAATAAACTCAATTGTTACATAATTTTTTTAAAAAAGTTATATTTCTGGCACCTGTGAATTTAGAAATTCATAACCATTATAAGAGAGTTGTATTTAGTTCCCCACCATTGGGCAGTGTTTAAGAGAAAGCTGCCCCACTGGGCTCTCAGAACCTCACCTCCACACAATCTGTTCACATAGCATTTTGCCACCTGTTAAACATGACCTATCAGTGGGCTGGGAAATCAGATTAGTAAGTTACACACTTTAAAAAGAACAGTTTAGGTGAGAAAAAGAAAATAGAATACATGAATTGTATCACACATAATTAACTTGAGTATTACTTGGTGAAAGTGTGTGTGCCTGAAGGCACATAAAATGTATTCTAAAACAAAATCATTCCAAGGGACCATTCAGATTTTTCCATCAAGCCTTACACTGCAGCTTACTGCATCATCAGAAGAAGGCTTTCATCTCCATCCAACTCTGCACATTTCCTCTCATAGTTCCCTTTCTCCCTTGTTCCTTAAACATTTTCCATGGTGCCATCTGGAACTCATGTTGTACCAAGAGGAAATTCCATTATATCTTCAGCTGCATTTTTATAGCCCTCCCTTTATCTTATTGCCCTAATGTAGTTTTCACTGTACCCTGAAGATTTTGTTTCTCCTACACCTCTCTGGAAACACAGCTGTTTCTCTCAGGCTCCTTGTGTCTTTTGGGCCAGAAGTGGGGTAAATGTTCTTCCAGACCAGCATCCCTTACTCCTTCTAAATGTCAGCTTTGCAGCTCATGTTGTCAAATCATACTTGTCTCTCCTTTCCTTGTTGGAGACATTTGAAGATGCCCAAGTTTCCTGATTTTTTAAAGATAACCCCTGATTCATTCTCTCTACCCCATGTTATTTCTCTTCTATCTCTTGCTTTTTCTGTACCCATATTATTTATTTGTCAACACTTTGCTTCTCAGTTCCTTGATTTTTTTCTCTAATAACCTCATCCTCCATATACAACCATAATCCCAATGCCTTTACCATGCTACTGATTTTACTTTAAATTCATTACCACTAATTTGGTGCTCTCTGGCAATTCAACCGTATCTCCCTGGACTACACTCCCAACCCCTTGAGATGCTCTCTTCTCTTCTCCAATTTCCACTGTACTCTTTCTCCTCTCATTCTTAGCTGAAACAGAATCAACCAGAAGAAATTCCTTACTGTACTCCCAATATTACATATTCAAAATTACCTGTATCCATGACCTTTTACTCTGCCTTTTCTCCTGTTCCAGAAGATAAGATGTCTGTGCTTTTACCTAAGAGTAAATCCTATACAAGTGGGTCTCTATCAGGAGAGATGCTGACAGTCTGGACAATCTTTTTTCTTTTTTTTTCTTTCTTTTTTGGTCATCAGAACTCAACTGTGGTGGCAGATACTTCAGGTATCTGAATGACAGAGACGAAGGTTCTTGTTAAATATGATGCAATGCACCAGAAAGCCCTGACAACAAAGACTTGTTCACGCAGGATGTCAGTAGAATCCCTGACTTATCAGTGTGCTGAATCCCTTATTCCTTTTCCTCTTCCTACTCTCTTTATGTCAAGTTTTTTGCTTTACCCAATCATTTCTATCTTCATGCAAATATACTACCAATATTGTCTTTTTAAAGTCTTCTTTGTCATTCCCGCAGTCCCTTCTAGATATGTCCCATTTTTCTGTTCCATTAAAAAAACAAAATTCCTAAGTGATTGGTAGTTTTCTGGTCTAGATATTGTCAAAGTTTTCTTTGTTCTCTCTTGGGCCCATTGCGATCAATCTTTTTCTTCATTCTCAGTGATAGTGTATCGTGCTTTCAAATGTAATGTTCAATTCTGCATTCCAATCTGGTTTGATTATCAGCATTTAAAGTGACTGATCTTGTAGGAGACCACTATGAAGTGGCTCTGAGCAGGATTTAAAATTTACTAATTGGCATTTTATTTATCTGTGAGCCTGTCCTAGGCCTAGGCCCCTTGCCTAGTGATGGGAGCTGATTCATAGTAAGTGAACCTTTATGAATCACTGGTCCTGACTGAGACCTGTAGTGGCCAATGAGGTCAGAGATACCTCAAAGGGCAAGGTAAAGAAGGTTGCAGCTGAGGACATCTTGGCTCCATAATCAATTATGTTAATAGAAACTGCCCTGCAGGCATCTAACTCTGCAGGCATCTCAGCCCCATCACAAATGCCATCTTGGAGATAAGATAGTTCTTTTCTGGCATTTTTTTCCTACTTGGAGATGTCCTTCAAATGACTCCCCAGTCCTGCTCAGTTCCAGCACCTCCCTCAGTATCCCCTCTCTTTGTGTACAACGGAAATAAATGTGGGTGGTCTAGGGAAGCTCTTTGTCTTAGCCCTTATCTCAGCTATGGAGTGAAGAACTCTGTAGGGGCTTTGACCCTCCTGAAGCCCTAAAACCATACCATTTGTCTCATATATCTAAGCCTTTGCCATAGGCTCATTTGGGTGGTTGGGGATCTAGGTCAGGTCCCCGATATGATCTCTTTTTCCTGCTTAAAATATTTTTTCTCTTGATTTCTGGCCACCTCCCTTTGTTTTCCTCTTACCCATTCTGGCTGATGACTGTCATCCCCTTTTGTTTTCATTCTGTTCAGTTTAACTTCGAAGTGCTTAGATCTCTTTTAACCTACACTAGGTTTCTGTGTGACTTTTTCTATCTTCTTAGCTTTCAATTTGATGTATGCTGATGGCTTCTGAATTTTCATGTCTAGAACCAATTTCTCCCTATCTCCTGGCTTATCATCAATGTCTAGTCAACATTTCCACATGTGGTTACCTAACTAGATGATCAAAACAAGGCTTTCAATTTTCTCCCCAAACCTTCTCTTCCAGCAGCCTTTTGTATTTAAATTAATGGCATGTCCATTCTGTTAACTTGTTTATTTCAAAAAACTGGGTGTTATTTCTAGCTTATTCTGTTTCCCTGTATGCTACACACCCTATCCAGCAGTAACTCCAATTGCTCTATCATCATCCAGCATTTTACACTCCACCCATACAAGTGTGTTAGTTCAATACCACATCATCTCAGGACTGTGTTCTTAGAATAATCTCCTGCTGGAAACTTCCAACTTTAATCTCTGCCTCTGTTAGAGTCCAGTGTCACAGTTTATCCACCACAAGTGTGTTTCTTTTGAAAATCAAGTCAGATCATGTAGATTTGCTCAGAACCTGTTGGGGTTTCCCTTATCTCTCAGAATAGTCCTTGCCATCCATGATAAAGTCACACATAATAAGCATCCTTTCCCTTTGCCTTCTCCTGCTACTCTCAGTCTCTTGCACTCTTTCAATTTTTGCACTTTCTGAATTGCACCAAGCAGTTTTTTCCCAGGTTCTCTGTACAACTGCAGCTTGCTCCTTTAATTTTCATGTCTCTGTCTGATGGCAAATTGTCAAAAACACCTCCTTTGACCACCCCCTATATGATAGTACCCTTCTCTCTCCCAGCCTGATAGTTCTACCCTACTTACTATGCTTAATATTTTATTT